>SNQJ01S0062496.1:91702-102254 GCA_010110895.2 Picea sitchensis
CAATTGTTTAAAGTATTGAACTTGTTGAATAGGAGAGGTTTGGATAAAATTTACCCCTGTCTGTTGTTGGCCATGTGTTGGGGCAGCGGGTTGAGGAGGACCAGGGAAGGGGTAGTAGGGGTTACCTTGGGGAGGTACATATTGAATTTATCAAGTGGAGGTGCCTCCCATANCTGGCGGTCCCATGATAGGAGGGGGTGTTCCATGAATGGTGGTGAATGGGTTGGGGGAGGGTAGTATGGGTTTCTCCCATATGGTGGTTGGTACGGATTGCCCCCAAATGGGGGTACCAATTGAGCATGTGGGTGTGTATGGGCCATGGACCCAATCAACCCATCAACAATGTGCGATGTTCCTAGTTTGTCTTGACCAAATGGTAAAGGGGGAGGAGCATCTGGTAACACTGTATAAAGATACCCTGATTGAGAGTAAATTAAATCAAATTGTTGGGCCTTAGTGATGGCCTTGTCTTCAGTTTGAGGAAAAGTATTGGTGACATATTTGGCAAGGAGAGGGACTAGTGATTTGAGGAACCAATCTAGTTGTTGTTGTGGGGTGGTATCTGCTTTGCAAATACTTCTTCTTCTTCGCCATTCATGGATGTGATCATCGATATGGATGGTTGAGGTTTGTTTGAATTCTGGTAGGATATCCAAGCTAGTGTCACGACACATTGGAATTTGGAAGAAGGATAAAAAGGCTTTCGCTAGTGACTCAAAGGTTGAGTGGGACCCGAATTTCTCATCCACATACCACTTAGCAGAGGGACTAGTCAGAGTTCTTTGGAACATTCTTAAGAAAAAAAAATATTCCATAATGCTATTGGAAAAACACCACAGGTGAAAATACATAATGTGATTGGTGGGGTCTTCTCCGGGCTTGCCTTCAAATTTGGGAATATTAGAAGGTAGCTTAGTGGGAATATTTGGCCAAGTGGGGTCATGCAATATGGGATCATTCATTAGTTTGGTCACATATGGGATATTGAGAGGTTCCAAGTACAGAATGGATGGGGGAGTACCAACCCTGGTATGTGATGGTTGGTAAAATGTTCCTTGTGAGGATGGTTGGGAGCTCGTTCCTTGTGAAGAAGGTTGGGCTCCGCCTCCTTGTGGTGGAGGACTAGTGGGTGAGCTGTTCTGGGTATTAGTGCCCAACAAAGTAGATCCAAGAAAGGATGATCCTAGGACCATGATGCTTACTGGTGTATGTGAAGGTTGTGATGATGTATAATCCAAGTGGGGGATACCTCTCAAACTTGGGGGGAGGTTTTTTAAACGTCTTGAATGACGGGGATGCTGTGGTTCCTCTATGATTTTGGATTATGTATGGATGTGTGATGGTGATGATGAGAAGAATTGATAGAATAAGTGCTTTACAAATTAATGAAACAATGTATCCATAAATTGCATGTAATCAAATGGTGATAATAATACAAAAAACAACAATGTAACAAGTAGTTTGGTTGTTTTTTTTGACTCCATGTGGGGGAATATAAAAAAATAATGCATGTGTCATATTTGATGTAAAGTCCTTCCTCTCAAATAACACTGGACCTCTAGAAAATAACTCGACAATGGGGCCAAAACCACCACTTGAGGAGATACTAGTGAAGGGATGAACAATCAATTATAATTAGGGGTGAAGGGGGCATATCCCGAAAGTACTAGCGATATTTCCCAACAACCGTTCAAAATCTGAATGAGGTGCGATTGCACGACATTTATATTTTCGGCCTCAGAAATCAGTCACGGGCTGGATTCTTTCCAAGGGTTGGGTGACCCAAGGAGGCACCCACAGAACAACTGGACCTCGACCTTCGACCCTTCACATGTGTCTCCTTGCCTTATGGTGTAGGAATGCTTGATTGGTAGGATTTTGGTATCCTATTTCACAACTTTCTAAGTTTCGATGAAAGAATGATGATGGGAAGTTATTTGGATGGCTATCCCCAAAATTGTAACTTAGAATACCAATTTTTTTTGTGTTCCTCCTGTGGAGGTTAGAAGTGGGTTGATTGTGGTTGCTTTTAGAATTTGAAAGTGGGTTGTGAAGTTGGAGTCATGGTCCAACTTCATTTATTAAGAGTGGTGTGAGAAAAATATTTTTTCAAACAAGTGAATCCCTTTTGATTCTCCCAGATCGCTTATGGGTGCAAGGAGAAGAGCATACTACGGTTTCAAGTATCCGAAAAAGACCTCTTGAATATGTGATGATGTGTGCAAGAAGTGAAAGTGAGTGATGAATTTTTAATAAGTTAAGTGAGAAAATTTTGGCATGTGGATATCACTTGGTCCTTTACAATGGTTGCTTACTTCTAACTTACTAGATTTCACAAACAATCCTTGCAAAAATTGAAAAATCCCTAAGTAACTAGCATGGTGGACATGTGGGTCCTTACTTTTGAGATTTAATCTCCCTAGAATGTTATCTAATCTAAGAAATCTTTGAAACTATTCCTAGATTGTGAACATGTGGGCATGTGTGGGCCCTTACAATGCTTTAAACTTCCTAAGTGATTTACTCTAGAAATTTGAAACTATCCTAAGATTGTGCACATGTGGGCATGTGTGGGCCCTTACAATTATTTGAGATTATGTTTCAAAAACAAGCTAAGAGGTATTGGCCTCTCCTAAAATGGTTGATTTTAAAGGGAGATGAAGGTTTCTTCAAGCAATCTCTTTTTCTGATTTCCAAGATCACACAAGGGTGCGAGGAAAGAGCATCCTCCAAGATTGTCTAAATAGCCTTCTAGTCTCGAATTAATGTGATGTTTTTGTAAACGAAAATCTTTTAATGAAATTAAAATTCTTAAACTTTAATCCATTCATGTGGCAAGTAAGGAAGTAAAATATGCAAAGGTTCTTTTTATCCTCCCTAGATGTCTATGTGTGGTCTAAGTTATCTATGCAAGAATGAATTCCAAGCCTGCTTTTGATGGATTTTACAAAGTGCCTAAAGTAAATCTACACTACTTGGTGGAAATGGGATTCTCAAGCCTTACAATTTTGAAAAAATGAGACCAGTACGTTGTTGAATAGAGGATAGTCGCGCACATACCACATAGTTCACATCGAGAGATTTATGACAGAGCATGGGACCATGCAGACCATGCGTCTATTAGGCTCGAACCCGTGTGCACACAGAGAATTGGCGGGATGAAAATTTTGAACGACCTCTCCCAAAAAGAGGCTAAATTTTGTTGTCTGAGGGTGGGGCTAGGATGATTCTTGGTCTTGCAAACAACAGAGAGTGAGAATAACATATCTAGGAGCTTACTTGAGGAGGAATTGTGATTCAAATTCCCTAGTTGAGTCACCAATATATTTGGGTTCTTTTTTCACAAGAGTGGGAAAAAGAGAGTCCCTTAACTACCTTGGTAAGCCAACAAAGAAGAAAATAAATGTGGTTAGCAAGTTAGTGAACCTACAAATTAGAAAGAAAAATACAAAGCAAGATAAGAATGACAAACAATGGAAACTAAAATAGGCAAGCATTAACAAAGGATGCATGAAATTTAACACATGAAATGGTTACCCAATAGAACTAAATATTCGAATTGAGTGCACCAAGAGGTGAAATATGGGACTATGAACCCCCTATTACTCCTAAGGGAGGGCTCTTTCATCCCTAAAAAACTAGAGCTATCACTCTCCGATGGTGAGTTAACAATGATGAAAAATTCCCAAGGCTTAGATTCACAAGAGGTGTAAATCTTGCACAATGCTACACTTGATCAACCTATGGCTCAAGGGAAAGATGGCTTTCTCCAAGAGAATTTGAACAACATAACAATGCTATGGATTTCTTCTCTTATTTGCATACCATGATCCTTTATTTATAGGAGGATTTCTAGATATTTCACAATTAGTTTCCAATTTGAATGGGGAGGTCTTTGAAGGTATCTCCCATCCTTTCAGTGACCCCAAGGTGGAATTTTAGGGTGATTTTTGGGTATGGTCGAGATCTACTTCATCCCAGAAGTGGTTGAGGCCCGACTAAAATCATCAATGCACCGTTTCCGCATCTGCAGAGGTTTATTGATTTTTAATTGTGTGGACCACGCACTGTGCATGTTGTAAATTGTGTTAGCTCGCACGTATGTGCGTGCACTTCCTTTGTTGAATGTGGACGAAAATTTAGGATTTTTTTTGCATAATTTTGTGACTATCTGGCCAATGTTGGTTTTTATCTTCCTGTAATTATTGCTTGTATGCTGTATTTGTGTTGAATATTTCTTCATCGGTTGTTTGTATTTGTGTGAGAATTTTTTTGGTGATATCAGTTGTGTGAAACACTTCCGTCGGTGTTTGTGATCCATGAAATATATCAATCCTTGTGCATTAATGGCACATGATGACTAATTTTACCACCAAACGTGTGGAAACTTTGGGGAGGTCATAACATTTACTATCGAAGGCCCTGTTAATGATCTTTTCCCTCATGTACCGTATAATGAACATGTCACTCTCTTAATTCGTGAGAAGACAGAGACCGTAGAGCCTTGATTGTGATAGGGACATATTCGTACATATGACATGTAACTCTTCGAGGGCACCACACATGTTTCTTGCGCACCTGAACATGGGTTCCCCTTGGTTACTTAATCATAGCGACCCTTGGTGGGCCGCAACACCGCTTCACCCATATCCATCTTACCTGTTTTTTCCATTGAGTATCTCTGACTATGTTATTATTATGAACTTTGTCTATTTTCTCAATGGGGTTAGTTGTGATAGGATGAGTCGATGTTCTTTATTCTACCACATCCTTTGTAGAGGAATCAATTTCTTGCGCATGTGACTCCTTAATATGTGTTGTGGAAACCCTAGGTTTTGAGAGAACATCACTCTTTTTTAGCAGCCTACACGGGCCCTCTAAGTATCTATGGTTTTCTTATTCTGATGTGTTCCTATCCACCACCATTCACAAGAAGACATGTAGCGAAAAATATCCATATTAGGTCTTAACCTTTCCCACGTAGATGCTTCGATTACTACCCATTCACGATAAGGTTCCCAATGCACAAACCACCAATGTGCATGAATTCTTACAAGCACTAAGTCAAGAGTGTGAGCCATGTGATGTTCGGGAATGTGTCGTATCCATGCAATAAATGTGCCCATCGGTTCCGAGCCATCGTACTGATAGGATCCAGATTCTTCCTCACACACTTCTGTGGAGATATGCGTGCACCTCCTTGTTGACACTTCATATATAGCTTTTGCTACCAACTTTCCATAGTTTCTTCAAAATCAATGTCATAAGACTTGACACTTATCCAACTTATTTCTCCATTTATGGTAAGTTTTATGTAATCCTCCCTGCACTCAGTGATATTATATATGTTTTCAAGACCCAAGCTCCATGCATCCTCATCCACTGGCTCATTGTATCTGTCTCCTTCAAACAGATCCAGAGGTGAGACCACACACAAGGTATCAGTCTCGAAGGACATTTTCCTCTTATTCAAATTCAACACAACATTATTGTCGAAGGCCCAGTTGATGCCAAGAAATGCGGGGTATGGGTCAGAGTCATCCATAATCTCTATGAACTCAAAATCAACCTTTCTTTTTACCCCTTCTACATTTACTTCCACCTACTCCAGTCGGCCTAGGGGGTAGATCTTGTATTGGTTTGTCAACCATAGCTATATGGGAGACTAGACCAATTGTGTTTTATCCATCACCTCCCAGGAATTATTCGGTATAATTTTCACATTTGAACCTAGATCCAACATGACTCCATCCATGTCATAGCCACCAATATTTACTGTCATCTTGAATGCATGCCTCGTGGAATTTTACTTACTGACTTGGCACATATCTCTTTCTGGTAGGGGAGCTGATATAATCCTCTATATCATCTCCTTCCCTATACAATTGGCTAGCATTTGCATCAACTTCTTTGCATAATTAGGATCATTGAGCAATATCAAACAACAACGCAAGAAATTGCTTACTTGATCCTTTGTGTTTGTTTCGTAACCTAAGCATAATGCTTCTTCACACGCTACACACTTCAACTTTTCAAGATGACGTTCTTCAATTTCTCTTTGCTCAATGTGTCATAACTCTTCCCACTTGCGTGCTTCTTCCATCGACCTCTACGTTGTGTACTATAAATCCTCACACATACGTGCTTCTTCCAATGACCGTTGTGTCATGTGCTGCAACTCTTCTTGGGCACGAGCCTCTTCTAGCGATCTCTATGTCACCCGTTGTACTTCTTCTCAGATTCGTGCCTCCTCTAGTGAACTTTGTGTCACCTGTTGCACTTCTTCACGGATCTGAGCCTCCTCGAGTAATCTTTGTGTTGCACACTGCAACTCTTCACGTGATCTTTCTTATTCAATAGTTCTTTATGCATCACACAAGAACTGCTTTTGTTGGATAACATCAAACTTAGGAGGGGGTTGTGCTACCTTTATGATCTTCCCCTCCAGTTTCTGACCCAAGCTCTCAGCTTTCTCAAATTCATTTCTTGTTTTTTCTCATCCTTGGGTTACCACCCGAACATCGATTTCTTCATATTTCTTCTTATTTTTGCGTGGATCCACACGCACCATATTGTGATGTGTCTTGTTTTCTTCCCACTTCTTCACTAAGTTGGGACAGTCCTCTGTGACATGTTAAGGACTATAGAAGTATGCATAAATCAAGTGCAGTTTGGTACAAAACCTTGATACGTGACCAATTTCTCCACAATTGAAACAATTTGAGGGTTTTCCTCCCCCTCATCCATATCCTCGATCTCGACCATTCCCATATCCATCTCTGGGACCTCCTTGCCATCTACCTCTTTTAACACCACCACGATCACCACCCTTTTTTTCTTCCTGTACTCATAATGCATCACGATTATTGTCTTGCATTAGCTGGAGTGATCGATAGTTATTGACATCATGTCCCACAGATTTACAAAACTCACAGAATGGAGTATGATGCACCTTTTGATACTTTTGTAAAAGTTGGGCAGTAGGGTGGTACATGGACCCACTGTTGGCATGTCTCGCACCATTTTGTCTATCCAGTTGGGAATGGACTCGACGTGCTCATCGCCACATAGTTCGGAAGTATAGGGCACTCGTCCCTGCAATGCCTCTTATTGTCTTATTGACATGTGGTACACCAAACGTGCTCGTGAATGACTTTCATCTTTTCCATATCTTGCAACTGCATTGGCAGGTTGGTTATTTTTGACTGCACTTGCACCGATCTTGTCGACGCATCTGCCCCTCCTGGCATAGCTTTGAGGTGCATTGAAATTTCTATCGCCTTCGATTGAGTTGTTACCTTCATCTGGGTGAGTGGAAATCAAATATGGGGAAGAAACCTTGCAATAAACCACTCTCTGTTATGCACATCCTGGATTTGGAACATCAACCTATCCAATAAAATCTTAAACCACTGGTCATAATCCCACATAGTTTCTCCTTGTTGTTGCTTATTCTCCTTGATCTTAGTAAAAAATTGAGATTCAAGCATGGGATTTTGAAATTCCTTTAGTAAATCCCTCTTGATCTCTATTACACACCTCATTGTCCCGCTAGTGCAGTGGCCTTGTACTTCATGTACCACATTAAGGATTTTTCCTTGAAGGTGGTTTCCAGCTGCACGATCTTTTTGCTTGGTCCGTGATCCTCTTCATGGACCATATTCCTTTGCACGTGAACCAATGTTGTTCTGTATCATATTTACCCATTTCGTGGAACAAAAGTAGCCTTAGGGTGCTATCCTAATTCACCATTGTCGCTCTCAAACCAACTCTTATGATCTATATGATGGTTTTCAAACTCCTTGCTACTTATACTCCTCTTGGTAAAGTGGCACTGGCTTCTTCATCTTCTTCACTCATCTCTTCTCTTCTATATTCTTCTACTCTAATCGCTTCACTATCTTCTTTTCTTTCTTCTTGATTACAAACATGTAAGGGGCGTGGTTCAAAGGAGGGCTAAGTCCATCTCCTTCTGACATTCCTTGTGAGGGGACCCAAATATTTTCCTACCTGCAACAACAAAATACCATCTACAATCACCAATTCTTCTCCCCCACCACATGGGGGTCCTCCATATTCTTTCCTTTCTCCCACACCTCTAATTTTCACCTCATCTTCTTCTGATCTTGTGGCACTCCACAATATACAAGGGGTTTGAAATTCATCACCTGGGTCCCTGGGACCACCACCACCACCACCACTACTACTAGTATCTCCACTAGACACCCTACTCTTGACACCACCCCTCTTCGTGGGCCTATTTGTGCCTGTGATCCACTCTTGCACAACACATTATTTCACACTTACTCTTGGTGCGGTATCTTTTCTCTTCATCTCGGGATTGACCCCTCATCACACGCCCCTTGCTCTTTGTTTTCCACCTCTCTGCTCCACTTTCCTTCTTAGCTGAACTCTTCTTGCGTATCTTTTGACTCTCTTACTCTTATGCTCTTTTGGGTCCATCCCATTCATCACCTCATCTCAAAAAATTTTGGATCCTCCTCAACGAATCCTCTCTCATTTTCCCCCATTTTTGCAACCCCCCCAACACTAGGGGTGTTTACTCATCCATTCTATTGGGCCCATACCCATCAACCCTTTCTCTACGAGCAACATATTTATCTAGAGTGGATTCTCTTCCAATATTCATTTCCTTGGACCTTTTTCAAAATTTCTTTTAGCCTCATTGAAAGAATCAATTTATTCCACAATCCTTTTTAGCCATTCATACAACAAACATGGAAATTCAACAAAGAGCGTCTCATGCATATTAGTATAAAGATATTTATATTTCTATCTCTTCACATTCACTCTCAGACCCCAAGTTTCTCAAAGGAAAAATCATGCTCCTTTGCAGTTAGCCAGTCTTGAATTTCCTCCCAAGACATATACCACCTCATATCTTACCTTCATCATTCCCTACAAGAATTTCAAGTCCCGACAACAAAATCATTTATTGGCGTTGTTTCATGCTTGCATGCGTCCTTAATGATAGGGAGTTTAGACCTGGGATTCATCCAAAGTTGACCAACAAAAACCTCAAATCTTTGACATATAAATCTTCAGCCAAGACCGAAGAAGGTCTCACTCGAGACGCAATGAGGATTATATAGACCATTTGGTCTTGTGACAGGGATGAAGGGATAAATACATAGGGATCAATTCAGGATATCATTCATGCACTCCATTAACATCAACTTACTATTGACCAATAAGTAAAACAATACACACACACATCCAAATAACACATGAGTGACACACGATAGATCATTAACTAATGCAACTTTATTATTCCTTCCATTCCATATAGCACAAGCATACATTATGCAACTATATTCAACACCAACAGAGTCTCATGTCCTCTTTAACTAATTCCCCAGGGTTACAACATACTGCAATATGCACATCCTTTTAGACCTCAGACATATGACAGACTCAGACTTATATCCAAAAGCATTACAACATTACAAAGACTCAGAGTGAGCTCGACATACAACAAACAACTTAATGAGCCCTCTAAGTGAGTGTCTAACTCTATAACTCTATTTATGATGTCACTTCTTCCTTTTATATCTTTCTCTGCTTGAGAGTTTTGTTTCTTTCTTCTCTGCTACACTCGCTCTGCTGACAAACTACCTCGCACGCTTCGGGCATGGGCCTATATTCCACGTAGCCTTATGGAATCAGAGTAATCTTAACTGTATTTCCAACTCATCTTTTGTCAGCTCCATGTTCCCTTGTGTTGCTGGTAGTAATCATTCGATAAGATTTCCCGATGATTCCTTTCTTGATTCCAGCGAGCGTCTTCTTGAATTCTGGCGCAATTGACAAAACTTAGCCAGAGCGCACTTGGTAGACTTCATGCTTGGCATGCAATATCAAAACTCGTTCTAGCATACACTTCTTTTCATTCTATGCACATTATATTATGCGCGCACAAAATTGGAATGGGTATGTACAAAACTTGGAATGAACGCTAAAAAAACTTCGAATGATCATGCACAACTTCATTTGTGCACACGCACAAGATTAACCCAAAACTTTGGGTGCCAACATTGTGGATCCCAAACATAGTTACCAACTTAACAAGAACTCTACAGAGTTCTCGTTTTTTGGGGGATCCAATTTTTTACCCCGTTTTTAAAAATGGTCCTACCGGTAGCACCCCCTCTGCCTTTTTAGGTGTTTTTTCGATATTTTAAATTTTTCAATCCACAATGTTTACACTTTTTTTTTTAAATGCTTATTTTTCATCTATTTTCAATTTTTTTTATTTATTTAATGGTGTTTTTAGTCATTTTTCAATGCTTCTTTCAATCTTAAAATATTTTTTACCATTTACTTTTTTGAAGTTATGATTTTTCATATAATTGTGTCTTCTTAATTAATTTATTGCTCCATACTTTTAAAATATAGTGGAAAACACCATTCTTAACACATTGTTTACCTTTACTTCAACACATGGAAAAAATTGTAGTTAAATAACACTATTTTTTAATATTTAACAAAAATATATAATTCATTTTTTTTATATAAATTAAAAACTAAGAAA
>SNQJ01S0062497.1:0-22435 GCA_010110895.2 Picea sitchensis
TGAGTACACCATCATCAATACATCATCAATATGACCAAAATCATGGGTAACAAAGGCTCTCCCCATGGAAAATGTTGGTGGGAAACTTACTGGGAGAAAATTTCCACATAGGAGTCTGGAACATATGGGGTTGAGCCCACTTGGGATTTTTTGTGGATGCAGTCAAGGAACAATATTACCCTGTTGGTAACTATGATGACCAATAAATGATATGGACCACACTACGGCAAGAGAGGGGCCAAACATAGTCTGAGTTCACAAATAATTTCTATACCTTGCACACCAATTTGGGTATCAAAGTGTCTGAGGGACATCTAGTTCTGAAATAGCGCGGGGCTATGCATAGGTACATCCAAAATGAAATGGATTTCCTGGACATATCATCACTAGGAGATACCTATAATCACTGGGAGATGCCTATAAAAATGTTGTCAACATCGAACAAAAATTTAGGCACCAAAACAAATGGGAGTTCAGGTATGTAAATCCACAACAACCAAAGTAGGATAAATATGACCCTACAAAAAATCCTCCTGAAAACCCGTCCAAGCCACATGATAATAAGGGTAATGGAAAAACGAAGAAGGACATTGGAAAGTGGTGATATTTCCACAAAATCCCTCGACACGACACTGATGATTGTCACTCAAAACAATCATTGGTGGTCGAGATCAAAGAAAAGGAGCTGAACCCCGATTCCGAATTTGATTCAGAAAATAATGGAAGAATTCAGATTATCGACACAGATCCCACTGCTATTTTCATGACAAAAACAATTCAACTAGAAGAACCATCAGATCCTAAAGAGGGGGAGTTCCTTTTTCATTCACATATGTGGGTGAAGGGGACCCTGCTGCATTTTATTGTTGATAGTTGAAGCCAAAAAAAACTTATTTCAGCAGAGGTTTTCAAAAATTTGGGATTGCTTACAACACCACACCTGCGACCATACACCATCAGGTGGCTTCTCCAGGGACAATTTCTCTATGTCAACCAGTAGTGTCGATTGTCATATGACATGTAGCCCTTAAAGGATGAAGTATTATGTGATGTTGCCCCACTGGATGTCTGCGATGTTATTTTGGCCCAGCCATATATGTGAAAGCACCATGCTATTTATGAGTCTTGACCTCGTAGTGTCATTGTTACTCTCAGGGGTCATCTCTACAAGATACCAGAGGTAGTTCCAACTATTATCCCACCTAAACAGTGCCGCCAGGTAGTATCTCATACTACAAAATTCAACTTCTTCATAATCTGTTCAAAAGGTGAACAGAAGGACACTGCAACAACTGCAGCCTCAGTCCAAGCACCTCCACAGGATGAAAATATTGAAGAAAATCACAAAGATTCCTTCTGCACACAATTATCTCATCAGGGTCTTGACAACCTCCCACAAACTAAGAAGCGCAACTTCTCCAACAAGGAAAGCATCTCACCAAGATTCAGATTCAACAAACTGTTCCCCCTCTCCCCCGGGAACTCAATGAAACAGATACCATTGTTTCCTAAGGAGGGAGGATTTATCCAAGCAAATATCGTCGGCCACCCACCTATTCCAACTGGCTCAAAGAAATTCGTTGGCAATTTACTATTTTTAGCAGTTTTTCAGCTCCTAAACTTCCAGGGCAATTTTGAGGGCCTAAACGATGTTTTTTCTCGATCAGGCACTTTAATAATAATCAAAGGCTTTGATTGAGATCCCAAAATGAATTTCCTCATCGATACCTTTCCAACAAGCTATCGTGTGCCCAAAACGAATATCGTACACCAAAGTTACACCACAAGGAAGTTTATACACCAAACTACAAAAAACAAGGTCCACAAAAATTTTGGCTTTTCATCTTTTGGGGTTAGATTTTTGGATTTTCTTTATGTTAAAGAGGGATTTGGAGTCTCGTTGTAACAATCACCTTCTTGCAAATGAATGTAGCTATCACATATCTTATCAGAGATAAGCTTCCACCATTTGAGTGAGTCTTTCACTCGGTCATTTTACAGTTATGTACATTTCACTCATTAATAGAAATTGTGTATTACTATATCTCTATGTTTATGGTTATATCTCTCATATATCTCTATTATATTATTGGATATCTGATATATCTCTATCTATTTCTTTATTATATCTCCTCTCTCATTTCATGCCAAAAATAATCCATATCTGTGGTATCAGAGCAAGCTGCTCTTGGTCGTTTTTCAGTGCATGTACCTGAAGAGGTCTGAGTATAGCAAGTTTTGTCTCAATATTGTCTCTCTTGAGGACAATCGCTCTTGCACTCCCAAGAAACCCTCCATGGAATAAGAAAATAAAGACGATGGAGAAGAATATTATTTTAATTTGTTGCTTGAGCAATCTCTCACGCAATAGAGGGATGAAATGATGGATAATTTTACCCACATATTTCAATGCATGTCGATAAAAACAAATGCATCTTCATCAAGCGACCACTTTGGAGACACCTCACCTTTCAAGGTACAAGTTAATTTTGATATTCCTATATTTGAAGGACACATAGATGCGGATGCCCTAGAAAAATGGTTAAATATGCTAGAAGGTTACTTCTCAGTTCACAATTTCTTCGACAGGGAAAAGATCACCTTCTCACTCCTTAAGGCTCTCCCCCATGTCAAACATTGGTGGGAAAATTACTGGGAGAAAAGTTCCACATAGGAGTCTCAAATATATGTGGTTGAGCCCACTTGGGATTTTTTTATAGATGCGGTCAAGGAACTATATTACCATGTTGGTAACTATGATGACCAATACATGAGATAGATCATATTGTAGGAAGACAGGGGCCAAATAGTGCCAAAGTTCACAAATAATTTCCATACCTTGCGCACCAAGATAGGTATCAAAGACTCTAAGTGACATMTGGTTTTGAAATACCATAGGTCTTTCCATAGCTACATCCAAACTGAAATGGATTTCCTGGAAATCTCATCATTGGGAGCTACCTATTGATACGCTGTCAAAATCAAACAAAAATTTAGGCACCAAAACAAATGGGAGTTCAGGTCTGAAAATACGCAACAACCAAAGTATGATAAAGACCACCCTAACAAACAACCTCTCAAAAATCCTTCCAAGCCACAAGAAAAGAATGGTAATGAAAATAAAAAGAAGGACACTAGAAAGTGGTGTGATTTCCACAAAATCCCCTAGCACAACATTGATGAATGTTTCTCATAACAATCATTGGTGGTCGAGATCAAAGAAAAGGAGTTGAACCTTGATTTAGAATCTGATTCAGAAAATAATGGAAGGAGACAGATCAGCGATGTTGACCCCACTTCTACTATCGTGACCGTAACAATTCAACCAAAAGAACCAACAGATATTGAAGAGGGGGAGCACCTTTTTCATTCACAGAAGTCAGAGAAGGGGACCCCGCTGCATTTTATTGTTGATAGCGGAAGCCAGAAGAACCTCATCTCAGCAGAGATCATCAAGTAGTTGGGATTGTTGAAAAAACTACACCTGCAACCATACAACATCAGGTGACTTCGCTAGGGACATGATCTTTGTGTTAGCCAGTAGTGTCTATTTTCATACTGCATCCAACCCTTCAAGGATGAGGTATTATGTAATGTTGCCCCACTGGATGTGTGTGATGTTCTTTTGGGCCATAAATATATGTGGAAGTGCCATGATAAATATGAGTCTTAGCCCCGTAGTGTCATTGTTACTCTAGGGCATCAACTCTACAGGATACCAGAGGTAGATCCAACTACTGTCCCACCTAAAAGTGCCACAAGGTTGTATCTCATACTACAAAATCAAGCTTCTTCACAATCTATTCAAAAGGTGAATAGAAGGACACTGCAACCACTGCAACCTCAGCCCAAGCACCTTTGTAGGTTGAAAATATTGAAGCAAAGCACAAATATTCCTTCTTCACACAGTCATTTCATTAGGTTCTTGACAACCTCCCACAAACCAAGCAACGAAACTTCTCCAGCAAGGTAAGCAACTCACCAAGGTTCAGATTCAAAAAATGATTTCCCCTCTCACCCGGTAACTCAATGCAATGGAGACCATTGATTTCTAGAGAGGGAGGATTTATCCAGGTGGATATCGGCGGCTACCCACCTATTCCAACTGGCTCAAAATTTCGTTGCCAATTTACTATATTTAGCAATTTCTCGGTTCCTAAACTTCTGGGGCCATTTTGAGGGTCTAAATGCGTGTTTTCGTGATTGGGTACCTCAATCATAGCCAAAGGCTTTGATTGAGCCCCCAAAATGAATCTCCTCATCAATACCTTTCCAATGAGATATCGTGCGCCCAAACAAAAATCGTATGCAAAAGCTACGCCCTTAGGAAGTTGATAGACCAAACTACCCAAAACAGGGTCCACAAAACTGTTCGCTTTTCATCTTTCGGGGTTAGAGTTTTGGATTTTATTTATGTTAAAGGAATTTGGAGCCTCATTGTAACAATCTTCTTCTTACGAATGAGTGTATCCATCACATCTCTTCTTAGAGATATGCTTCCACCATTCTAGCGAGTCTTTCACTCTGTAATTTTACAGTTCTATATATTTCACACATTAATAGAAATTGTGTATTAATGTATATTTGTGTTTATGGTTATCTCTATGTTATATTATTGGATATCTGATATATATTTGTACATTTCTTTATTATATCTTAGCTCTCATTTCATGCTGAAAATAATCTGGATCAGCTCTAGTGTTAGGGTGGGTGTAGATGCCATAGCGGGTTGCAGTGATCAGATTTTTCTTTCCAATGGATTGGTCACTGATCTCTATGAAACAAGGATAAGTACACTAAATAAATGTGGGGATCCAGATCGTTCTTAGATATGGAGACAAGGTTGGAAATCAGTGGGGGACCTGGATTTTGAGGATCAATGGCATCAATAATGGTCGCAATATGTTTGGGGACTGCTCAAGGTGAATTTTCGTCTCTTGTATATTGAGGATGAATTGGTGTGGCACTATCAAAAGTTGGGTGGGGTTTATACAACCAAAATGGGATATCGAGCCATGTTTTGTGATGATGTCTAGGAGATAAAGGTGGAAAATTAAAGGTCTGCTAAAGTGAATTATCTTATTTTGATTAGTACTTCATGGTAAGGTTTTCACCTAGGATCAGTTACAAATTAAAGGGAAGCATGGACCTAGGATATGTTATATTTGTAAGAACTTGGAAGAAACAAATACACACTTGTTTTTGTGGTGTCCTTTCACTCTACAAGTATGGCAGGAAATTGAACGGGAGATGGGGATATCTCACCTCTTGAATCATTCACTAAAATCAATTCACTATCTGACTATCTTAGTGGCTTGGGGCGTCTGGATTGCTTAAAATTCGAGAATATTTGAGGGTAAGGTGTCGTCCATGTTCAAAGTTTCACAACAAGTGTTGTCCTTACTCTCAAATTATAAATCAGAGATGAAGGAGACCAAATGCAGGGAGATAAGGGAGGTGTAGATCAACGAATCAATGGTTTGGGGTTTCTTTGATGGTGTGTGTCAAGGGCTAAATGGGTCATGTGGCATCAAGTATGTGATTTTTTCTCTGATCTCCCTTATATCGCCAGGAAGGCCGACCTGGGTAATGTGTAATACCCCTAGGTTGGACCCCAATTGTACATATAAATTTAGATGTACTTTACATATAAGATGGTGAGTTGATGGTACAAGATCCTTTGTTTGATTAGTGCACATGAGTATCACACCAAAACAATGTGCACATTTTAAAATGAATATAGTGTGAAGTGTAATGTGTTTGGTGTGCACCTATGTAAGTTCACGAGGATGACACACTAAAGGAGGAGCAGTTTAATGTATTTGGTGCACATTGTGTGAGTGCGCGGGAATGGTGCACTAAAAGAGGAACACATTAATGTATATAGTGCACACCAGTGTAAGTGCACAAGGATGTCGCACTAAAAGAAGAGCCTTCGAGGATGGAGAATAGTCCAAGATTCTGTGCACACCAGCTTAGTTCGTGGTTTTGGAGGCCAGAGAGATTTTTTGTATATATGTCATGTTGTAACACGTACCTGTGTAAGTGTGCGAGGGTGGCACACTAAAAGAATAGTATTTTCATCCCAGAAGTTTCGCGCGCATTGGTTAAGTGCGCGATCTTTGTGTTTTTTAGGCTGGTGAGCCTGGATGCAAAAAAAAACAGTACTTTTGTATTGAGAATAGAAATGTAATCATATGAAAATATAATGAAAACACATCACTACGACATACCAACCACGTAAAAGAGAATGGGGGGTGAAATCCATTATTTGAGGTTAAGGGGATAAGTTATTGGGGCTTAAACCCAAAGGAATATTATATTAATATTTCTTAAAAGTATAAAGTAGGGATATTATTTTATCCTAAGTCCGAAGGAGGGGGACATGTGGATCGAAGACAGTTCTCAACATTACAAGTGTCAAATTGGGAACATGCATCCAAATAGTTTGGAACTTAGTACATTTTTTCCATCATTCGATAAGGAGAAGGATCATGACACTATTGTCACTGTCATCTGACCCTATGGTGACTGTCATCAGTACCTTGTTGTTACTGTCACATATACATGTGCCTTTATTAGCTTGGAGAGATGGGCTGAGGAGGTGATTTTTCAGGATCGTAGGTCATTGCATTCTCTCTAGGTGAGAGAATTGCAGAGAAGTAATTTCCCAAGGTGATAAATTGCAGCGACAAAGCTCTGAGACTTACTGTTCGGCCTGTTGTTGAATCGATGGAAGGGAACTGGGGCAACTGAAGGACTTTTGAGCACAGAAGGGGAACAATTCCTGGGGTGGGACATGCATCTAGGGAATGTGGGACTGTATGTTGTTAGTATGAATTGGCACCTATGATAGAGTTTCAAGTGTTTGAGTCACTTGTGACTGAGTTTCCTACTGATTGATTTACTTTACCTTGGCTAGAAAACCTTAACCAAGTGGAGTTTATCCCCAGCTCTGGGGTGACCCAATGCTGAGAGTTATGAGTAGTGTGGTCTAAGGCTGGGAGGAACATGGAAGGTCTGTACACAGTTGGTGTAACTTAAATCAAAGATAAGTGTCAATTATGTGTAAATCATGTGTTGCCGTAATAATTATGCATTTGTTTTCATGGGTTTAACATGTTTATGTTGCATGTATATTTCTGTTATGAATATGTATGTAATTGTGCATTGCAAAGTATTTATATGTTTTAATTAGTATCAGAGAAATTTTGTGGAGTTGTTGGTAATGGAGACATTACATTATGGTATCAGAGTTCAAGAAAGTTTTAAGTGGCATAGCCCAATTGGTGGTTGGGTGTGTTACAATATGGCATCAGAGCCCAATTTTCAACACTAAGCCTGGATGGACCAAGTTAGCATAATGCCGAAGTGGATTTTCATAGAGAATTGAATTCGGGAGTGGCCAAATTTTCAAGTTACAGTGCATCCATGACGTAAATTGAAGCGATTGAGTGGAATTGGGTAAAAGCCCCCAATTTCTGTTGTTAAAATCATGGAGAATTTGGCAAAATTTGGTTATGTGAAGAGATATCCTTAATTCTAATCCATGTTTAAGAAAATTCAGACAGAAAATGGCCGAATTTGAAGTTACAGAGAATCCACGACAGATGGAGTGGAATTGTTGGAATAAGATTTTCAGTTCATGAATGAATTAGAAAATGTCACACCAAAAATATCTACTAGCAACACACATAAACATTTGTTGTTGCAGAGGTTGAATTTGGGTATATTTGGGTGAAATTGAACAAATTTCATGTTTGCAGAATTTCCATGGTGGAAATTGGATGAAAATTAGGCAAAATACCCAATTTTTGCGTTAAAATTATGGAAAAATCAATTAAGTGTCGAAAATATTTGCGTGCTCTAAGTAGTAGTGATGTGCAGAAAGATAAAGGGGTGGGGGTGTGCATATTAAAATTGGGTACCGCATTATGCGGAGCCGATGATGTGGAAAAATAGTGCGTGAACTAAACATTTGGCGTTGCGCAGAAAATAATGGTACATAGGGTATGTACACTAAAGTTTGGCATTATGTCATGTATAACTAGTGGCGTGCACAAAATATAGGTGTGCAATGAAGCGCACTAAAGTTTGGAATCACAAGGTGTAGATTTTACGATGCACGAATAATAATGTGATGCATAAGATGTGCGCTTGGAGTATCGGCAAAGCATAGTTCGAATTTGTTGGTGTGCATGCAACGTTGTGCTTGTGGTGCGCGCAGAGTATTGGTGCGTGGCACAAAATATGTGCTCAGTGGATATTGGCACGTGGCAGAATATTGGTGCGTAGAGAGTATTGGTGCACATAAGGAACACATTAAACCTTGGTGTTGTGCAGAGTAGTGCTTGCAGTGCGCACAAAGTATGGGTGCACGACACAAAAATTTTTCTCATTAGAAATTGGCACGTGACAGAAAAGTATGCACATTGGATATAGATGCACGGTACATGCGCTACATTTCAGTGTTGTGTGTGTAAAACCAACACATGATAATTATGGGTTATAATTGAGAAGTAGTGCATGCGAAGTTGATTGGGAAGTTAAATTTCCCAAGAAATCAGAAGAAAGAATTTCGATGCTTTATGGAAACATAATTGTACATAATTTCATGAATTTGTTAAATTGTTTATCCTAAGAAATTTTGTTGGCTTCACATTTTGTAGAGTTAACAACATTTGTATCAGAATAGGATCAACACAAGTTTAGAATCATAGAATATGTTCAAGGAGTTTACAGCCATGAAGAAGAGATCAGAGGAATATATCTCCATATGGGTAATGAATGTACAAATTCAAATGGACATGGATAAGGTAAGGAAAAAAACATGAACTTGGTAGAGACCATAATTTTTTTGGAAAAGGATGTCGTGAGTTATAAAGTTGACAATGAGAGACTTATGAAATCTAAGGAGCAACAGGAAGACTTCAACATCAAGTTAATGTAGATCTTGAGCATAATAGAGAAGAATATTGATAAGGAGACCGAGTCAAGTAGATCAGGGACCCATAAGTCTCATGATAAGAGAAGAATAACAAGAAGTGTTGGCAGGCATCATCATCAATCTCCAAGGCATTCAAATAAGAGAACACACATCAACACAAGTCCATCCCCTATCAGAAAGCATAAGAAGAGGTCTGGGGTGGATGAGTTACAAGGAGAAATGAACAAAATCAAGACTCCTACTTTTGATGGTGAAAACAAGAAGGATGAGGGTGCAGAGACATGGATGCTAAAAATGTGGAAGTATTTTCAGTTGCATAATTACTCCTCTCGAGAAGAAGGTAGAATTTCTATTTATCAACTTAAGGGAAAAACATCAATGTAGTGGGACCAATTTGTGTAGGTAAAACACATTGATGAGAATAAGGTGACTTGGAGAGAATTCAAGAGGTATTTTCAGAGGAAATACTTGACTAAGAGATACTATGATAAGAAAATGGAGGAATTCTTTGAACTCAATCTTGGTAGTATGACCATAGATGAGTATGAAAGGAGGTTTTTAGAGTTGCTGAAATATGTTTCCTTCATCAAGGATGAGCAAGTTAAGATTCAAAGATATTTGAGTGGGATGCCATCATTTATCAGTGACATGATACAATACGATGATCCCAAAACATTGGAGGAAACTATAAGAAGGGCTGAGTGTCTTCATGATCAACATAAAGGGAAATAAACTTACAAAAAATATTGGGAAGATAAGAAGAAAAACAAGATGGAATAGAGGAAGAAGGGAACTAAGCCACCATTCTTAAGAAATAGCTATAAGGAACAACAAACTTCTAAAGAATCCAGAATGATAGAGACATTGGGGAAAAATACAAGGAAACCACCTATTCAATGTTGGGGTTGTAAGGGAGATCATATGTACAAAGATTTCCCTCACAGAAGTGAAAAACTGAGGACTCTTCACAATGTAAGACAAGCTTAAACAATGGAGGACATGGGAAGAAATGTACCTAAGATCTATGCAGCCCTGGACAACAAGCAAGATAAGTTTCAATCACATATGATTGAAGTAGAAGGTAAGATCAATAACCAACCCATTTCTATTTTAATTGTTTCAAGAGATAGTCATAGTTATCTAGATCCTAAGTTGGTGGAGAAATTTCAATTTCCAAGAAGCAAGCTTGGAAAACCTTGGATGGGTACCTAAGATCTATGCAGCCTTGGACAACAAGCAAGATGAGTTTCAATCACATATGATTGAAGTAGAAGGTAAGATCAATAACCAACCCATTTCTATTTTAATTGTTTCAAGAGATATTCACAGTTATATAGATCCTAAGTTGGTGGAGAAATTTCAATTTCCAAGAAGCAAGCTTGGAAAACCTTGGATGGTGCAACTAGCTACAAGAGATAAAAGAAAAATTAATGATATGGTTAAGGCATATCCAATGAATATGAATGGACTGAACACCAGGGCAGATTTAAAAATCATACCTTTAGTTTCCTATGACTGCCTAATTGGTATAGATTGGTTGGACCAACATCACGTTGTCCTAGACTATTCTAATAAGGAATTTACTTGTTTGGATTTGGAAGGAAACTTAAGGAAAGTACAAGGAATTCCCAGAGAAATAACTATCAAAGAAGTTTCATCCTTGTAGCTGAAGAAAATTTACAGGAAAGGGTGTCAAATATTTGCATCACATATGGAAGAGACACCTAAAGATAATGTGTCAAATATTGAATATTATGCAGTCCTAAAAGAGTTTGAATATGTATTTATAGAAATACTAGGTTTTCCACCCAAAAGAGAGATTTATCTATCAATCTGATGCCTGGAGCAGCCCCAATATCCAATACCCCTTATAGGATGAGTACACCAGAACTGAAGGAACTACAGATGCAACTTGAAGATATTTTGAAGAAGGGGTATATACGCCCAAGTGTTTCACCTTGGGGTGCCCCAATATTATTTGTGAAGAAAAAAGATGGAAATTTGAGACTTTTCATTGACTTCAGGCAGTTGAAAAAGGTAATTGTGAAGAACATGTATCCTTTTCCAGGGACAGATGACCTCTTTGATCAGCTGAAAGATGAAAAAATATTATCGAAGATTGATCTCAGGTCAGGCTACCATCATGTAAGAATTAAAGAAGAAGAAAACAACAAGACTTATTTCATAACAAGGTATGGCCATTATGAGTTCACAATGGTGCCACTTGGGTTAACGAATCCATCGGTTGTCTTCATGTGTCTCATGAATGGTATATTCAAGAATTACTTAGATAAGTTTTCCATTGTCTTTTTTGATGACATTCTTACATATTCTAATTCAGATAAAGAGCATGAGAAACACTTGAGGATGGTGTTATAGGTATTAAGGGAGCATCAGTTGTATGCCAAATTGAGCAAGTGCTCATTTTACCAGAAGCAAATTCATTATTTGGGCTATATTATTTCAGAGGAAGGGATAGAAGTAGATCCTGAAAAGATAAAGGCCATTGAAGGATGGCCAACACCAAGGAATGTATCGGAGGTGAGATCATTCATGGGCCTTGCAGGTTACTATAGGATATTTATTGAAGGATTCTAAAAGATTGCACATCCAATTACTTCTTTACAGAACAACGGTGTGAAGTTTGAGTGAACATTGAATTGTGAAAGGAGTTTCCAACACTTGAAGAAATTATTAACAAGTGCTTCAATACTAAGGATTGTTGATCCAAATGAAGATTTCATTGAATGCACTGACGCATGCAAAGAAGGACTTGGTGGAGTCCTTAGTCAAAATAGGTATGTGGTGTGCTATGAATCAAGGAAATTGAAGGAGCATGAAAGACACTATGCTACTCATGATTTGGAATTGGAAGCCATAGTGAATGCCTTGAATATGTGGAGACACTGTCTCATGGGAAAAATATTTGAGTTAAGGCTAGACCATAGTGGTCTAAAATACTTGTTTGGACAACCAACTCTAAATTCCAGGAAAAGTAGGTGGTTAGATTTCCTCAGTGAATATGATTTTGATATAAAACATATCAAAGGTAAAGAGAACAAGGTGGTTGATGCATTCAGTAGGAGGGTACACGAGATGAATGCTACAACCATTAGCATGTAGCAATAAGACTTGAAAGATATAATTCTAGAGGCTGCAAAATTAGATGAGAAATACATGGAGGTAAAGGAAAAACTTCAGCAAGGTAATTTACAGTAGAAAGTTGAAGAGTATAAGCTAGAAAATAATGAAATTCTCATGTATAGGGGCAGGATTTATGTGCCAAATTCTTGGGAATTGAAGAATCTAATATTGGGAGAAATGCATAATGTGCCTTATGTTGGACACCCAGGTTACCAGAAAACTATTGCAGCGATCAAGATTCAATATTATTGGCCAGGCATGAAGAAAGAAGTTGATGATTTTATTGCCATGTGTTTGGAATGCCAAAAGGTCATAGTTGGGTATAGACAACCAGTTGGTTTGCTACAACCATTTCCCATTCTTGAGTGGAAATGGGAATTTGTAACAATGGATTTCATCACCAAACTACCGAGAACCAACAAGCAACATGATTCTATTATGGTAGTGGTTGATAAGCTTATCAAAGATGCCCATTTTATTCCAATAAAGCTCACTCACAAGGAAGCTAACATAGTTGATATTTATATGAAAGAAATAACTCGATTACATGGAAATCCTAAGACAATTGTGCCTGACAGAGATCCAAAATTTACATCAAATTTTTGGAAAGGATTATTCAAGGGATTTGGAACAAATCTACATTTTAGCATAACTTATCATCCAAAGTCAGATGGGTAAACAGAAAGGGTGAATAAGGTAATACAAGATATGTTAAGGATGTATGTAATGGATAAACCATCCAAATGGGAGGATTATTTTCACTTGGAAGAGTTTGCTTACAACAATGGGTACCAAGAATCCCCGAAGATGAGCCGATTTGAGGCACTTTATGGTAGAAAATGCAACACACCAGTGAGTTGGGACAACCCAGTAGACCACACAATGGTTGGACCAGAACTACTCAGGGAAATGGAAGAGAAAATGATGAAAATAAAATAGAATTTAAAGGTTTCCCATGACAGGAAGAAAAGATATGTTGATAAGGGAAAGAATCACAGAGAATTTAAAGTGGGTGATCATGTGTTCGTGAAAGTAAAGGCCAACAAAAGTTCCCTGAAATTGGGAAATTTCTCAAAGCTGGCAGCTCGTTTTTGTGGGCAATTTGAAATCCTGGAAAGGATTGGGCCTGTAGCATACATGATTTCCTTTCCTACATCAATATGTATTCATAATGTATTCCATGTATCATTTCTTAACAGGTATGTACCAGATACTAATAATGTAATTGATTGGAATGTGATTCAGGTGGAGAAAGAAGGCAGTTTTCAAGTACATCTGGTGTGCATATTAGATTGGAAGATCAACCAACTCTGGAATCGAGCCATAGGGATAGTAAAGGTCCAATGGAACTGGTACGGCCCAGAGGATGCAACTTGGGAGCATGAGGATGCTATGCGGGGAGAACACCCCCATCATTTTGAAGACTTTTGAAATTTTGGTTGTACATGTGTATATACTTCACTAAGGATAGTGCATAAATAAGGGGGAGGGGAATGTAATACCCTTAGGATGAACCCCAATTGTACATATAAATGTAACTGTACTTTACATATATGTTGGTGAGATGATGGTACAAGATCCTTTATTTATTTCTATGCACATTGAGTTAGTTCGTGTGAATATCACACTAAAAGAGTGTGCACATTTTTAAATGAATATAGTGCACAATGTAATGTGTTTGACACGCACCTGTGTAAGTGTGTGAGGATGGAGCACTAAAAGAGGAGAAGTTTAATGTATTTGGTGTGCCACTGTGTGAGTGTGGGAATGGCGCACTAAAAGAGGAACAAATTAATGTATACAACGGGCACCGGTGTAAGTGCGCAAGGATGTCGCACTAAAAGAGGAGCCTTCCAGGATGGCGCACAGTCCAGGATTCTATGCACACCAGCTTAGTGCACGATTTTGGATGCCAGAGAGCCTTTTAATATATATGTCATATTGTTACGTGCACCTGTGTAAGTGTGTGAGGGTGGTGCACTAAAAGAAGAGTGCAGGCATCCCAGAAGTTTTGCGCGCATTGGTTAAGTGTGTGATATTTGTGTTTTTGAGGCTGGTGAGCCTGGATGCAAAAAGACCAGTACTTCTGTATTGAGAATGTAAATGTAATCATATTAAAATATAGTAAAAACACATCATTATGGCAGACTAACCACGTAAAAGTGTATGGGGGGATAACACCACTAGTTGAGGTTAAGGGGCTAAGTTAAAGGGGCTTAAACCCAAAGGAATATTATATTAATATTTCTTAAAAGTATAAAGAAAGGATATTATTTTATCCTAAGTCCAAAGGAGGGGGACATGTGGACCGAAGACAGTTCTCAACATGACAAGTGTCAAGTTGGGAACACGCATCCAAATAGTTTGGGACCAGGGATGATTTTAGGGGCTAAATTTCGCTCATGGGATAATTTTCCATGGTTTTTCCAAAAATGAGATTCGCTATTTTAAAAATGATTCTCCAAAATTCTATAGGATAAAATTATTTTACCTTAAAATTAGCCAAAATTTTATAAAAGCTATACAAAATACTTAGAAATTTGAATATTTTTACAAAAATATAGCAAAACATTTATAGTTTACTTATGAAGGATTAGTAAGATTCGCCAAGGTTTCTACATTTTAAAATAAATTCCCATCCTTAAAATCATCCTTGTTTGGGACTTAGTACATTTTTTCCATCATTCAATCAGGAGGGGGATCATGACCCTACTATTACTGACATCGGACCATGTGGTGATTGTCATCAGTACCCTGTTGTTACTATCACATATACCTATACCTTGATTAGCTTGGAGAGTTAAACTGAGGAGGTGAGTTGTCATGCTCGTAGGACATTGCATTCTCTCCAGGTGAGAGAATTGCAAGGAAGTAATTTCCCGAGGTGCTAAATTGCAATGACATGGCTTTGCGGCTTCATGTTCGCCCTGTTGTTGAAGCCCTGGAAGGGAAGTGGAGCAACCGAAGGACTGTTGAGCAGAGAAGGGGCACACTTCCTGGGGTGGGAGAATCATGTGGGGAATGATGGATTGTAGGTTGTCAGTATGAATTGGCACCTATGACGGAGTTTCATGTGTTTGAGTCACCTATGACTGAGATACCTGTGACTAAGTTTGATGTTGTCTGATATACATTAGCTTGGCTAGGCAACCTTACCCAAGTGGAGTTTATCCCCAGCTCAGGGGTGACCCACTGCTGAGAGTTATGAGTAGTGTGGTCTAAGTTTGGGAGGAACATGGAAGGTCTGCACACAGTTGGTGTACCTTAAATCAAAGATAAGTGTCAATTGTGTCTAAATCATGTGTTGCAGTAATATTTATGCATTTTTTTTCATGGGTTTAACATGTTTATCTTGCATGTATATTTATGTTATGAATATGTATGTAACTGTGCATTGTAGAGTATTTATATGTTATAATTAGTATCAGAGAAATTTTGTGGAGTTGTTGGTAATGGAGACATTACAATATGGTATCAGAGTTCAAGAAAATTTTAAGTGGCATAGCCCAGTTGGTGGTTGGGTATGTTACATAATGGTACAAATAATAAAGGTGATTTCCAGGCTCTTCTTGAACTTCTTAAATGTGATATGAAACGAAATATCCATGAACTCCAAGTATTCAAGGATTCCAAGCTAATTGTAGATTAGATGATTGATGACGTTCAATTGACTGATATTGATTTACTAATGATTGGCCAGAACTTGAAATCATGTGTCTGTAACTTCCAAAATTTATTTGTTTCTCATGTATACAGGGAAAACAATTCTATGGCGGACTCTTTGTCCAAAGAGACCTTTTCTATGCTTGAATATAAGCAAGTTATGGAAGTCCATTGCATTGGGGAGGTGACTTCCCATCAGGAGGATATTTTTTCTGACAGCCGCATAAGCTAAGTGGCTATGTAGCCCTAAGAGAATCGATAAGTTTTGATATGCCTTTTTATATGGAATTGGATATAAAATCCTTAAGTCTTGCTTTTTCTTTGTTGGCAGTTGGTAAGAATATGAGTTTCAGATCGTGCTCCAACACCTAAGGAATGTAATTTTGTTTTCTATGGAAATAAAGAAAAAGCCTTAGGAGATACATAATTTAAAATTCAATGCTTGACCCTTTCAATGAATCAAAAAATTTAGTTATAATTATGATCAATTAGCATTGAAATTCGATTTTCAATTAAGACTACAAATATGTTGACTCACATATTTCAATGAAGGAAAAAAGTGTTCGTTAAGAGTATGAAATGTTTATGGTTGTACCTTTCTTCCCCTTCTTTTTTCAAACACCCTTCCACTTTGTTGATTGGTGCAACCCTGTTGGAGGCTCCAATGTCACTATCGATTCAACAACATTAACTTCCCAAAGGATTATTGGCCATCGTGTTTCCCTAATGTTCAAAGGCAGTAAGATTAAGAGATGATTTAAATATATGAGCAAGGGACAAATGAGATCAAATGGGCACTAAAGCTAGTGTGTGTAAAGTTTCAAACTGTGAATAAAAGCATCATCACCACCCATGGCGAGATTCCATTTAGTGTTTCTCTATATGATATAGAGAGATCATACAATACTATGAATCCATAAAATAGTATTTTCTTCATTTTAAGTGCCGAAATATCCAAAGTATTTTGAAATTATATATACTGGTGGTGTTTGTGCATTTGAGGTAGAGGTATTAGTCGAGATGGATCTTCATGAAGGACTCCCTGAGGTTTTATACATTGAATGGAGAGGCCGCCATCTTTCACAAAGGTTAGACTATCTTGGCGTACCATTTTGTTGTAGTCGATGTCACTGCACTGGACACTTGCGGCGTGACTGTATTGGAAAGGGGGTAGATGAATCATCAGAGGATACATGTCTTCAAAAAGATCCTCCTGAATATGTTATAGAGGTGGACTCTTATGGTAGCGAGGAGATACACTATGGTACAGAGTTTGCTAGCCATCCAGAGAATCTGCCTACTCTCTTGGGTAAATTAAAAAAAATATGTCCTACTTTGTTTTCTACTTTAACGCTATGGGGGAGGGATGCCCTTGACAACTCTCGATGGCTCTTATCCTCTACTTCTTCTTCTAAAGGGATTCTAGAGGGAGACCCAGTGACTTGTGCTCCAGTGTCTGTGGATGTTGGGTGTCCTAGAGAACAGACAACTCCACCTTCCTTAGCTACAAGGGAGCTACAGTTACATGACTATGTTTTACCTGCATCGAACACTCCACAAGCCTCTCAGACTACCTTACCTTTTCGTAGCTCTCAGTTGTCGGTTACAAAGGAGCTACCATTACTTGACTCTGTTTTACCTGCTTCGAACGATCCACAAATCTCTAAGACTACCTTACCCTTTCAAAGCTCTCAGTTGTCAGTTCTTTCCCGGTCACCCTCTCAGCCGAAGCTGATTGGTTTAGTTTTTGAACCTAGATATAGAGAACTAGAGGAGGAGGAGTCTACTCTCCATGAGGTACTGGATTCATTGATTCCTTACATTAGGGACCAAAACTCTTCTATTAAGCTACCTACTTTCTTGGGAAAGGAACTCTATGAGCCATCTAACGACCTAGGGGAATTTACCTCTCAGGTTCCCTCGGAAGTCAACAAAAATGAGTTCGCCTAGTCAAACGGATTGGGAATTGAACATTACCCTATAAATACATGCAACTCTCGTAAAAAATTTGCGGAATCTTCTAGATCCGGTGATAATATTCCCTCCTCCACTGATAGTGGATCTCTTAGAGCAATGAAAGCCCTGGCACGTTCAAAGTAATTTTATTACTCTCACTGAACATAAGAGGGATTGGAGGCTCCCTCAAAAAAGCCTCATTTTGGCGACTTGTGGATCAGACCCACCTTGAAATTATCTTTCTTCAGGAAACTTTTGTAAATGCTCAAAAAACTCGGGATTTTTTGAATGTGTTTTGCCCATCCTTGGTTTCATGTGTGGTAAACTCCTTGGGTACCTCGGGAAGATTGATAGCCTCTTGGGATCCTAGTCTTTTTAATCCCGTTCCCTTCCTTATTATCGGTGGTATTTTGTTAACATGCAGGTGTAACAAAACTCAGAAGGATTTGGATATGCTTAACAATTATGGTTCGTGCACAGATAGGAAACTATTCTGGAGTCAGTTGTAGATAGTGGTATTTTGGACATAAAAATTTGATAATTGTTGGCGACTTGAATATTGTTTTTTCTATGGTAGAGGTCTGGGGAGGATCAACAATGTCATGATTGTTTGATGATTTTTACAGAGATCTTTTTATTTCAAAAAGGTTGATCGACATACAACCAACAAAACTGGTGCCCACTTGGCGGAATGGGCGTGTTGGTCTTGATGCATTGGCTAGGAGACTGGACAAGTGTATTGTATCAGAAGGCTTGTTATCAATTGTTGGCCTGTATAGGTCTTGGGCTGAGTTTCCTTATATCTTGGACCATGCTCCAGTCCTCTTACAGTGGGAAATTCCGCCTATTTATAAGGCCTTCCCTTTCAAACTAAATGCACATTGGCTAAAAGACGAATACTTTGTGGCACTTGTGCATAAGATTTGGTAGGATCCTGTATTCCTATTGAAGGGTGGAAGACAAAATAGTTTGTTCTGGAAGCTAAAAGTACTAAAAACTCAATAAAAAATTTGGTATAAAGAAAAAGTGGCTAGAGACAAAGGTAATTTACTGAATTTAGAAGCGGATACCAAGGCAACTATTCTGAGATTGGTCAGAGATCTAAATAATCTAGCAGATAGTAAATTTCTCAGGCAGCTGGAATCTGAAAGAAATTTTATTTTAACTGGGATTGAAGAACAATGGAGACTTTGGAGTAGGGTCACTTGGTTAGAGAGCGGGGATAATAACAGAAAATTTTTCGATAATTATGCTAGTCATAGTAGGAACCGGAAGCACATTTGGGAGATCACCGATGAGAATGGTGAAAAAATCAACGACCAGGATCTCATAAAACAGGAAGCAGCACATTATTTCAAAATTTTCTATATGGCTCCGACTGTCCAGAATACGACCGATTAATGCAAGATTATTGATATGTTTCCACATATGCTAATGTTGAGGAATTTGATGTGCTATATAACCCAGTCACTTTGGAGGAACTAAAGGTTGTTCTTTTTCTTTTCAATAAGGATAAGAGTCTGGGCCCGGATGGATGGACTGATGAGTTTTTAACTTTCTTTTTTGATCTTGTTGGAGAAGACCTTCTGGCAATGGTGGAGGAATCGAGAAGACTGGGGTCTGTCTTGGGCTACATAAATTCAACCTTCCTTACTCTGATTTCAAAGACAAATAATCCATCAAATTTTGAAGACTTCTGCCCGATATCTTTATGTAATCTTTGTTACAAAATGATATAAACAATCATAGCAAATCACATAAAGCCGATTTTATCAAGGTCTCTATCTGCAGAACAGTTGGGCTTCCTACAGGGAAGGAGGATCCAAGATGCAATTGACACTGCACATGAGAGCATACACAGAATTAAGAAGAAAAAGATTAAATCTCTCATTTTAAAATTGGATTGAAGGAAGGCTTATGATTGTATTGATTGGGAACATTTAAGATTGACCTTAATTAAAGTGGGATTTGGGATATAGATGACATAGTGGATCATGGGATGCGTAATTTCCTCTTCCTTCACAGTTCTACTCAATGGTGAGGCAGTAGAGTTCTTCAGGAGCGGTAGGGGATTACGCCAAGGGTGCCCATTATCTTCTCTACTTTTTATTCTAGTTATGGAAGGCCTCAATATCTTATTAAAAAATAGTTTTGATGAAGGATCGTTCTCATGTATTAAAGTTTCAAGATTGATGAAAATTCTCCACTTATTGTTTGTGGATGATGTTTTAATCATGTCAAAGGAAAATCTTCAAGAATGGAGGGATATAGTCTTTATTATCAACTTATTTTGTAAAGCTTCGGGTCTTATGATCAATTCTACAAAGACAACGGTCCACTTTGAAGGCCTTTTGAATACTGAACTTTTACCCTTCAATGATTTTACGCCTTATAAATTCGGTGACCTTTCCATTGGCTTTCGTTATCTGGGTTATTACTTGAAGACTGGAGTTCACAGGGAAGCAGATTGAGAATGGTTAGTGATCAAGATTTCGAAGAAGATAAACTCGTGGTGTTATAGATGGATCTCTTTGGGAGGTAGATATATTTTAATCAAAACAGTATTAGAAGGACAACTTGTTTACTCGATGTCGATGGAGGCAATTCCATGCTCGATACTTTGCAAGATCAGGAAAATGATGTTCCATTTTGTCTGGAACGGTCATAATGACTCCCAACATTATCACCTCTGTAGATGGGATATTATGTCTAGACCAAAGAAGTTTGGTGGGTGGGGGTTGCGTAATCTTGGTTTTTTCAACTTGGCTTTGAATGCAAATACTCTATGGAGAGTGCTGACTCAGGAAGGTATTTGGCATAATGTTATTCTGGACAAATACTTACCAAATAGTACTATCATCAATTGGTTCCGATTAGCAAAATATATAAACCACTAAGCTTCTAGAATGTGGTCTAATCTTATCCGCTCTGTTCATGTTTTAAATCATTGGCTCAGCTGGCACCCGGGTATGGGTCAACTCATTTCGATTGGTAGAGATAAGATCCTAGGCTTAGATGAAAAAGCCTTTCTCTCAGAAGATCTTATCACTCAGTTGAATCAACAGAGGATAGTGGTTTTAACACAAGCCTCGAAAATTCGTGATCCTACATCCTTGGCAGAGAAGTGGTTAAACAACGCGGATTTGAGACTATCTGGTATATTAGCTTTTGAATGGGACGACTTTGTTAAAGAACTCCAGGGAGTGGGTGTTTCACTATTTGATTATAAAGATACACTTCTATGAACGGTGGGTGATGCATCCAGAAAAATCAGTGTGAAAAATATATACTCCGCGCTCATATCAACCCAGGATCTTTCGAAGGGGCGGGGATGTAAGGTGAGTATTTGGAAATGGAAACTTCAATTGAAAATAAAATTATTCTTATGGTTGGCTGCTACAAACAAAATATTGACTTGGGACATCCTTCAAAAGAAGGGCTGGGAAGGCCCAGGTATGTGCATTTTATGCAAACTTGGTACATAAGACATTAATCACCTATTTCTACAATGTATATTTACTCAGAATGTTTGGTCCAGATTATCCCTGTTATTAAAAATCAAAAAATCGTGGACAGGCCCCACGCTGTCTGACTGTATAGAGGAGTGGGCGCATGATACAATAGTTTAAAAAAAGATGGCAACCTACACCTATTGGTTTATTTGGCTAGAGAGAAACAAAGCCATTTTTTAAGACAATTCTCCTTCAGTCGAGGTTGTGGTTTACAAGATCCTTGGCGCACATAACAAAATCCTTTCTTCCCCAAAATTAAAAACCACTAAAATTTGCATTGTTACTAAGATGGATGGATACACCATGACTTGTTTTGATGGAGCTTCCAGTTCAGGTGGTGGGATATGTGGCGTTGGGGGTGTAATTAAAAAACCAGATTCAAAGGTTCGCAGGTGTTTTTTAAATTGCGGGGCAGGTTCAAATACAAAGGCTGAGCCCAAGGGAGTGTGGGTGACTCTATATCTTGCAAAGCAGTGGAATATTCAAAAGATTCAGATATTGGGGGATTCAAAAGTGGTGATTGACTGGTTAAATCACAGAGGAAAGCTTCAGGCCATTGACATTGAAGGTTGGAAGCTTAGAACGAAGGATCTGGCGACATATTTTCTAGGAATCAACTTCTAACACTTTTTCTGGGAATTCAATAAAGAAGCTGATGATATTTCCAAACAAGCGCTTATGGCTCCAAAAAGAAGATTATCCTTCTTCTCTTGGGATAAGGGGACGACGGGACCTATTTCTATCATAAATCTCTTCTAGGCTTCTTGGGTATTTGTCGATTTTTATCAGTTTTTGTAATGACTTTAGATCTTGAAGGCTATGACAATGTCATTATGTTATGATGGACTATCTGTTTGATGTTGTAGGGACCCTTTTGAGATAGATAGATAGAAGTGGACAATCTGTTTAAGATCTATTATTGATTTGAACAATTTGATGTAGTTGATAAGATAGTTGTGATATCCTGGAAAAGTTTTTTTACTATGTAAAAAAAATTATACTCTAATATAATTTTGTGCGAATTTTTTATTGAAAAAAGAGATAAATATTTTTCACATATTTGTGAAACAATACCCTCAACACACTAAAATGAATTGTGAAAAGTTCATTTCAATATGGTTAATAATTGGTTCAAAAGAATACATCATATTGTTAGGAAATCTTTCAAAATATAACTTCATTTTAATACATCGTATTTTTATAAAATCTTTCA
>SNQJ01S0062497.1:22445-38831 GCA_010110895.2 Picea sitchensis
CAACACTTCTACAATGAAGTTGGACAAGAATCCTAGATTCATTGAACCAAACACATCAACACAAAGTACCATTTGATTCAACATCATGTAGATGCCAAGACCATTCCACTGATACATTATTCCACAAGTAAGCAAATTGTAGACATCTTCACCAAAATGCTTGGAAAAAAAAAGTTTGAAAATTTTAAAAAGATGTTTGGACATACAAACACCCCTTCGAATTAAACAGGGGATGCTAGACACTTAATCCTTGGGAGTATGAGTATGATATAATTGTAAGTATTATTGTAAATATTAATTTAGAAATATGGAGAATTGTAAATGAATGTGAAAGGTCATTAAACCTCTTTGAAGATGAACCAAGAATCATATCTCGATGTATTTATGTATGACATAAATCAATACACTTTTTAATGTATGGACTTATTTAATCCTCAACTCGTCAAACCACGTGAAAAAATAATCTTCTTATTTAGTTGAATTGATCTGATCTTCATAAGCCAAAATGCTTAATATTACCATTATGTTAATCAATTTATCCATGAAAAGATAGTATTAATTTATTATTTAGTAACGAATTTCCTTAGAAGAAAGTAATCTTTAATAACTATGAAAAAACTTTTATTAAATGAGTTGAAAATAATTTTGGTGATAGCCATTATTTATCATTTATTAAGAGTTTTGCTTATTAAGAGTTTTGCATGGTGGAGAATCTTTCCCTACAAGGATATCTTCAATATTTTGTTACCTTTATAGGTTAGATTTTCTTCCATATTTTGTTAACTTTATAGTTTAGATTTTAATGGTAAGGGGGTGATAGAAGAGTTTTGCATGGTGGGGAATTTTTCCCTACAAGGTTATCTTCCATATTTTGTTACCTTTATAGATTAGATTTTCTTCCATATTTTGTTACCTTTATAGTTTAGATTTTAATGGTAAGGGAATGATGTGCCATAACATAAAAAAAAATTCATACAAGGTTATCTTCAATATTTTGTTACCTTCATAGATTAGTTTTTCTTCGATATTTTGTTACCTTTATAGTTTAGATTTTAATGGTAAGGGGATGATGTGCCATAACATATAAACATATAAAGTGTTTACCTTCTATTTTTTGATGCGGGATATAGATACATGATGTAACATCAACGTTATGGATGTAAACGTTTTTTCGATGTGTTTAACTACATGTCAAAATTTTAAATTAATAAGATTGGATTTAAAAAATTATCTATCAATAAATAAATATAAATGTATACTAATATAATTTTAAAAACACTAACAACCACCATGGATGGATGGGGTGCCACGTCAAGTAGATTGGCTAGGCAGTGGAGAGATTGGCAGGGCTTTAAATACAGGCCACCGACGCCCACCTCCTCACCATTAAGATCGGATCAAGCCCGAGCAACCAAGCCCATGGGAAGAGGCCTCTCACGCGCATGAAGAGGACGGATGCACAGGGCACTAGGGGGATAGCCTTAATGGTTAATCCTGTCACGGTCACCCTCATGCTTATCAGGGGTTCTGGATGGGATACAATGCATTTTGAATTCGATCAGCCGAAGTCTGAAATTTATGAGCGCTAGTGTAGAGCTAGCTACCAAGTTGACATGCTGGTTATAGTTCTGATCATCCACATGCCAAGAGAAAGAGGCCGGCCTTGCAGAGGTGCAACATGGTATGCATTTGATGCTCGTAGGAAGAGATAGCAGGAATTTGAGAGGGTGTTGTCCATAGCTCGGACGCAGAGAGACCATAATACCAAAAAGCCTAGGATGCCTCCCATGGTCTATGTGGAGGGGATTGCTCCGGAAGAACCCATCCAGGTTCCTCCGGAACATCTCCTCTTCACTGTTCCTGATAATTGGAATCCGCCAACTTGCTTTCCGGATGAAGCTAAGCCACGGGCCGCAGAGACGCCGCATAGTCACAAGGAAGGCGACCCAGCAGAGGAACCCACCACTTGCTATGTCGAAGAAGAAATCTTGGATGGTGTGGAAGCGACGGTGACTTCAGCAGCAAGTGAATTCTCAAGGGAAGCGGACCACCAGGAAGCTTAGCGATGACAACAAGATAGGCACGCGACTGGAGAAACGAAGGGAAGTCAGGTAAGGGAGGGTGGCAGGGTACCAGAGCCACGTCCCCTCTCTTTCATGCAAGAAGTATGGCATGTCCAGACTCCATTCCTCCATCCGGAACACCTGGAGCTGATATTTGGAACGAGAAGTCCGGTGGAAGACCAAATCCAACGTGCCCTCCAAATCAACCAGTGCCTCAACATGTTGTATGATGCCTATTCCAACACGTCACCAGGACGACGGTGCCCAACGTGTGCACAACCCTTCGCGCTCCCAGCCAGAGCGGGAAGGAGTGAAGCAGATGATGGAACCACTAGGTAATTGCTACTGTGAATGTTTCTGGTCAAAGGTTTTGTTTTGTTTAGTACTAGGGCTCTAGCTTTGTTAAAATTTCAATATGTTGTCAGTAATAACCTTAGGAAACATTTTCAGACTAATGGCTGCCATACGTCCTGGTTTCCTTCGGGCAGGACAGATGGCAGGCCGGTTTGTGAAACAAGTTGCATAGGAAGCCAACTGTCCCAGTTTCTATTTTTTAGGCGGGACAGTTGGCATTCCAAGCGTTATTGTAAGCCTGCACTTTTAATTCAATAGGATCCTCCTTTTTTACTTAAAAAAAAAATACTAACAACCAAAATCATAAATATAAGTAAATTGTCCATACCAATATAAATATAAATAGGTTTTTGTTCAACAATAACTTTCATTTCATTGTTATTCAACATTACTTTTTGAAAAATATGTAATTATATAAACAATCAATTTTAACTTTTTCTAGGATGGAGAAAGACATTTATTCCACATTCTCAATCATATACTTATCACTTCATCTTAACTTTTTCTAGGATGGAGAAAGACATTTATTCCACATTCTCAATCATATACTTATCTCTTCATCTTGACCAAAAACCTAAGACATTTATTCCACATTCTCAATCATGTACTTATCACTTCATCTTGACCAAAAACCTAATTTATGAAGAGGTTAGTAATGCTTTTTTGGATAGGATTAAACTTGGCACATCAGAACCACTACATCAATAAGTTTATCCTTTAGATATACATATGTTCGATAACACAAGTATTCCAACACATGACGTACATCTTTAGTAACCACTCACACAACTAGATCAAAGATCAACACACCGATGTTTTGACGTGGTAAAACCCCTACGGGGAAACATCCACGGCCCCAACCAACGCGGCCACTTGGAGAAATTTATTAATGCAAAAGAAAAAGATTACAAAGAGATTTTACAAGAGATTTTGTCAGAATTGATCTTTGACAATTGACCCTCCATGCTCTTTAAATAGAGATCATGGACCAATCAGGTGTTAAGCCACATATCAATGGCCATTAAGATCAAGGAGATCAAATCACTCTATGTCGGGAACATATCGTGACCGTCGGATTCCTAACTGCAAATGCATACTAATGCATACTAAAGAAACACACTAAGAAACACACTTTTACCTAACGACACATTAGACCAAGTAGATCTTAACTAAATCCTAAGTGTCTAAATATCCTAACATCCCCCCTTAAGAAAAATTTGGTATAGGATTGAAGGATTTACAATAGTGACACAATAGGAGAAGGAAGGAGGAATTAGAGCCTATCCCCCCTTAATGACAACTTCCTAAACTCCTAACATAGATCAAAGTTTAGAAAACTTCACTTATGTAAGAGACTTTGTGAAAATGTCTGCAACTTGATCTTTTGTAGGGAAAAAGATCACTTCAATAACTTGATCATGAATGAAATTTTTGATGAAGTGCATGTGTAGCTCGATGTGTTTGTTGTGCTAATGTTGAACTGGTTCTTTGGCGAGCTTGATGGCACTCTTTTTGTCACACCAAAGGCTAGTAAGATGTTGTTGTTGGAATCCAAACTCTGAAAAAATATGTCAAAACCATAAGGCTTCCTTACTTGCATTTATTTTTTCTCGGTACTCTACTTCTGCTAAAGAAAGTGCAATAGCTCGTTGTTTCTTACAGGCCCAAGTGATAGGTCCTGAACCAAGGCTGAAAATATAACCTGCAGTAGACTTCCGATCATTAGCGTTACCAACCCAATCTGAATCAGTGAAACCAACCAATAAAGGAGTCCCCCCTAAACTATAATGTATCTCAAAATGAACTGTACCACAGACATAGAAAAGTATCCTTTTAGTTGCTTCCCAATGGATTTCATGGGGTGTTTGCATATACCGAGCAATAAGACCAACACCAAAGGAAAGATCAGGATGAATATGAGTCAAGTATAAGAGGCTACCAACTAACTGATTGTACAGGGTGGCATCAACTTCGGGAGAAGTACAGGTGGCAGTAAGCTTGACTCCAGATTGGAAGGGAGAAGGGGCTGGTTTACAATCGTCCATGTGAAAATGACGAAAAAGGTCACAAGCATACTTTCACTGGGAAAGAAATATTCCTTCATTGGTTTGCAAAACTTGGAGTCCAAAAAATAGTGCAAAATGCCTAAGTCTGTCATTTCAAATTTCTTCTTAAGGATGGTTTTCACAACGTTTAAAAGTTTTGAGTCACTACTAGTAAGGATAAGGTCATCAACATAAAAGAAAAGGATTATGAGATGGCTTCCTACTTTCTTGGTATAGACATTAGGATCATAATGGAATCTAGAGAATCTGGTGTCAATAAGAAAGTTGTCCATTTTGGCATACCAATCTTGAGGAGATTTCTTAAGACCATAAGGAGATTTCTTAAGGCGACAAACAAGGCTAGAGTCATTATGGACATAGCCAGGAGTTCATTCCATGTAGATTTATTCTTGCAAATCTCTTTGCAAGAAGGAGGATTTAACATCCATCTGATGAACCTCCCTTTATGTGAGGCAGCAAGGGCATGAACAAGGTGGATGTAATTCATTTTGGCTACAAGGGAAAAGCTTTCATTATAGTCAATTCCTTCAACTTGGGAAAATCCTTTGCAACTAACCGAGCCTTGTGTCTTTCAACACTTCCATTTGATGCATACTTAGTTCTATAGACTCGTTTACATATAACAAGTTTTCTTCCTTTTGGAAGAGGTACAATATCCCAAGTATCATTTTCCTTTAAAGAATGATACTCTTCATTCATTGTTGTATCCCAATCTGGATGACCTGAAGCTTCTGCAAATGTCTTTGGATCATGAGTCTCTGAAACTTGAGCCAAAAGAGAAGAGGATCGCTGGAACTGTGAATGTGTCTGACGTTGATCTGAAGGATCAACGACAAGATCACCAGTTGCTTCTCATGTTGAACAAACACATCTAGGAAGCAATGGAGCTGGTATTGGTTCAGGTTCAAAGGACTCATTTGGAGAAAGGTGAGAAGTCGAAGATGGATTGTTATCCTCACTGTCATTATTTGAAGAAGAAACCATAATAGGAACAGAAGACGACACAACCGTTAATGATGGCTCGCAGGACAAAGAAGGCACAATCGTCGAATTAGGCTCATAGGCCAAGAGATTTTCATCAAATTTAACATCTCTTCTAATAATAATTTCATTACAATGTGGTTGAAGAAGTCTATAGCCTTTGACATCTTCATAATAACCAACAAATATACACTTCTCACTTTTAGGTTGTAATGCTTTCCTTTTCTTATCAGGAATGTGAGCGCATGCTATATTTCCAAATACACAGATGTGACTTACATCTAGTTTAATTTATGATTGACATGTCAAGACCTCAAGTGGAAATCAATAATTTTGTTTATAAATTAAAAATAAATAAATAAATTGTATTACTCTAACAATATTATACAAAGTAATGTATATATATTCATCACTATGTTAATAACATTTGGAGATACATGATAATTATATATAAATTCATATAAATGTATGAGCATAAATCAGAAAGGTATGTGGAAACATTAGTGATGGTGATGTGGAAATCCTATTGTAGAATTCGGGGGTAAAAGGTGATGAAGCGTATAAGGTGTTAACACATAAGATTGATCGAGTAAAAGATGATTTATGGTTTTCATAGCCTACATTTAACCATTTCTCCGAGGATTATGTCATACAATCAACTAACAACCTCCTCTAAGTGTGCAAGCTATATTTGAGTTGGTGCTACAAATTAGTTAAGGATGAGCGTTGTAGCTTGGATAGGTTGCAGGCACTCATGTTCGAACTTATCAACATCTACAACAACCTTAGGACCATCAGGTACTCCATGAGGGCTTTCATCTTATTTGAATCTCGAGAAAGTGGTTTTGGAATATTTTTTCCTTTTGGCAATTGAACTAGTGTTGTGCACTGGTGACAGGCACTGCGAACTTCCCTGCGAACTCATTTCCTATAGCAGTTGCTTTTACATATTTATTCATAAATCCAAAACGGTGATGTGTTTTTTTCTGAAATTCTTTGTGGAGGATAATGATTATGTCATTGGTTTGTTGTCCAAATTTTAGTCTGACCTAGTTTGTAATTCAAGAGATATAATTAAAACACCAATGCACTGCAAACTGGCGTTGCAAACTCTTTGTTTTGCATAGTTGTTGGATATTGACCTTGTTTGGAGGTTGGCACCTATCAAAGAAGGTTAGAATCATATCCTAGGATTTTTTTGGAAATGAGGGAAATGTGTTCCATCTCCAGATCAATCATGCTGACCTGTTTCAAAAGGAATTTATCATCATAGAAAAAATCCCCCAAAAATAGGAATTTGTTAAGATTTTGTTGGAATCTTTTGTAGCAAGACTCCTAAATGAAGGAGGATCCTATGTATCTCCTTGGTTTCGATCTCCTTAGATTAGATAGAGATCATTGACTATAAATGAAAGGGATTTTGATAATGAAAGGGTTGGATTCATGATCCAAGAGAGGAGAGAGTTGGAGGATCAGTTTTAGTTGCTCATTTGTAAGCCTGAGGGCCTTCTTGTAATGAAATTTTCTTCCATTAAAGATTCATGAGAGTTGTTATCATATTGTATTCTTTGTTTTCCAACTTCTTTGTTATCTTGTTGCTTGACCATATTGCAGGTTTTGAGGATCATAACTGCTATTGATTGATGGATTCATAAACACCAAAGGATCTTTTGTAGCTTTCCCATTAAATCATTGTTTACTGCTTAAGCAATATTTATCTGTTTTCCGAAAGGATATTTGTACAATGGATGTTCTTCCTTTTGTAATATTCACCATGCTTCTACACATTATTATATATCCCTTTTTTCTGATATACAATTTGATTTCCTTTTATATGTAGGATGTTGTGACTCCTTTCCCAATGGAATGCTTCTGCTGACAGTTTGTTTCCCTCTCCCTTTCTTTCCCAGTCTTGTTGATCCACCTACTCAAACCATTCAATCCGTTTATATTCTAATGGGTACTAGGATTACACTTACAACAGTCTAAGTGTGATTCTCAGTGCTAACATTTTTGGCATCGCTGTCGGGGACGACATGAGGACACCTTCCCTGGGTGAACTATGTTGATTAGATCTAGCTTTGGATGGTGAAATGAAGCTAGACACTTTTAGATTGCTTATATTTCACCATGGAGACTCCACTGTTCATATATCTATTGGAGACTCGATTTTTTGAAATGGAAAATATTATTTCTCAGAGGTATGCATTTTGTGATTTCTCAAATATATCCGGTTTTCCAAATCCCGTGCCTGATAGAAGTGAATGGGAAGGCTTCCTTCCTAGGTTTAGAGGGGAAAATTGGGAAATGTCAACTGAGTTTTTACTAGATTTTCACAAGTGCATACTTAAGCTGAAAGTTATACATGAAGATGTCTTCATCAAAATTTTTACATACTCTTTAGATGGAGCAATTCATGATTGGTGTAGATCACTCCCAGTTGCTTGTATTACTTCACTAAGACATTTTCATGCTGCATTTCATTTGTTTTCCAAAGAGAAATTTGCAGCTGATTTCCTTTATCAAGAATGTTTTTATGAATTCGATTTGCTGAGTAAAGGATCAAATAGTCATAAATAGTATGTTGCAGTAGAAGACACTTTTCATTATGATCAAGAGGATGATGATATTCAAAGTGATAGCTAGGATGTAGATACTTTTGACATTGTATCAAATGTATTTACTGTTTTAAGTTGTCATGAAAATAAAATTGTTTCCTTTGAGTATTCAAATGATAAAGAGTAGATATTTACTAAAGAACATGAAGATCTTATTAGCAACCAACCAGTATATGATAATGGAGAAGATAAGGAAGAATTGCAACAACAATTGGAATTCTCTTTATCACCTATTGATGAGCAGAAAACTCCAAGGATCGGCGAGGAAATGTCTATCATTTCTCTACCTGCACTTGCAAAAGACATCAAACAACATATGAGTAGCTATGAAGTATATGAGGACCATAATTTTATTGATGAATCATCCTTCATAGAGGAGCAAGATGGTATTCCTAACCAACTAGAAATGTCTTTTCATAAGTTTCATGATACTGTGGATTTTTACATAGAGTTATATTTTCAAAGGTTTCTAATGATCCAGTTGTTGGTATGATTTCAGATCATAGTTGTAAGTATCTGTTGCTTACTAACCTCTTGTTGAAAGCTTCATATCACTTGAAAATTATTTCGAACAGTTGCATGGAAGGAGTTATTTTCATCAGTTCGATACTCACTTGGTTGCATTGGAAGTATCACTTCAATTAAGCAAAGAAGATCATCTAGATAGATTAATGTAGGGATGCATATAAATAAGCTTGATATGCAAGAATTTTATTTGCAGTGAGTATTTTTCAGTTTTCAATAAGGAGCGGAGGTGCTCTCAGGCATACAGGTTTTGTGGACAAAGATGGAATGGATAAGGCACTAGAACTGCATGTTCTTTGGAGCCCACAGGGAGCATGCCACCCCTTGTGGAGCCAGATGTTAACACATAAGATTGATCGTGTAAAGGAAGATTTATTGTTTTCAGAGCCTGCATTTAACCATTTCTCCAAGGATTATGTCATACCATCGACTAACATCCTCCTCGAAGTGTGCAAGCTATATTTGAGTTGGCACTGCAAACTAGTTAAGGATGAGTGTTGTAGCTTGGATAGGTTGCAGGCACTCACGTTCAGACTTATCAACATCCACAACATCATTAGGACCATTAGGTACTTCGTGAGGGTTTTCATCATGTTTGAAGCTCGAGAAAGTGGTTTTGGATGTTTTTTTCCTTTTGGTGCTATGAACTGGCGCTGCACACTAGTGACAGGCGCTGTGGACTTCGTTGCAACCTCATTTCCTGTAGCAGTTGCTTTTACAAATTTGATCATAAATCCAAAACAGTGATGTGGGTTTTTTTTGAATTTTTTTTTGGAGGATAATGATTATGTCATTGATTTTCTATCCAAATTTCAGTCTGACCCAGTTTGTAATTCGAGATATATAATTAAAACACCAGTGCGTTGCAAAATGGCGCTGCAAACTCTTTGTTTTGCATAGTTGTTGGATATTCGACTTGTTTGGAGGTTGCCACCTATCAAGGAAGGTTTGAATGGTCTCCTAGGAGTTTTTTGGACATGAGGGACATGTGTTCCATCTCTAGATCAATCAGGATGACATGTTTCAAAAGGAATTTATCATCATAGACAAAATCCCAAAAAAATAGGAATTTGTTAGGCTTTTGTTGAAATATTTTGTAACAAGACTCCTAAATGAAGGAGGATCCTATGTATATCCTTGGTTTCAACCTCCTTAGGGTAGATAGAGATCATTGAATATAAATGCAATTGATTTTGATAAGGAAAGGGTTGGATTCATGAGCCAAGAGAGGAGAGAGTTGGAGGAGCAATTTTAGTTGCTCATTTGTAAGCCTGAGGGCCTACTTGTAATGACATTTTCTGCCATTAAAGATTCATGAGAGTTGTTATCATATTGTCTTCCTTGTTTTCCAACTTCTTTGTTTTCTTCTTAATTGAACATATTGCATGTTTTGAGGATCATAGCTGCCATTGATTGATGGATTCATGAATAAAAGATGATATGATGTAACTTTCCCATTAAATCATTTTTATTGTTTAAGAAATCTTTATCTGTTTGCATAAAGGATATATGTACAATGGATGTTCTTTATTTTGTAATATTCACCATGCTTATAATCATTATTATATATCCCTTTTGTCTGATATACAGTTTGATTTCCTTTGATTTGTAGGATGTTGTGACTCCTTACCCAATGTAATGCTTATGTTGACAATTTGTTTCCCTTTCCCTTTCTTTCCCAGTATTGTTGATCCACCTACTCAAACCATTCATTCTATTTATATTCTGATGGGTATTGGGTTTACACTTACAACAGTCCAAGTGTGACTCCCAGTGATGACATAAGGATTCAAGGGTATAAGGTATAACGATTCGAGGGTATAAGGTGATGCAGGGTATACTCTAATTTTCCATATGTTGTCTCAGAGATGGATTGGGATTATTCTGGAATCAAAGGAAGACGTAAAGTTTATCTGGTAGAGGAGATGGTATTAGAACCACCAATTTTTTTGCGCCAAACCATGACATCCTATGTTTGATGTGCTAAAGGATTCCTTGGCTAGTATCCCACTTGGATTAAATTGTCAGATCTACCTCTTGAATACTATACTGACTTGGGCCTGAAGGAAATTGGGGACTCCCTTGGGAGTTTCATAGCATCAAATAATAGTTATAAACTTAGTAAATTTATATAGTTGGCTCATATTCTTGTGGATTTGGACCCTTATCAAGGGATCTATGAATCATTGGAATTAGTGATGGGTGACAAAACATACACCCAAATATTGGATTATTTCAATATCTTTTTTTGCTATTCTTGGTGCCATAATATTGGTCATGTGTTGGCAGACTGTGAACTCAAATTCGTTAAAAAAATTCATGGGGATGTAACCATGACATTAGGGGCCAAACCAGAGGAGGAAACTCTAGTTTAGGTGCATAAGTTCCTCCCTTAGACTATGCCTAATTGAAGGTCTAGATGGAATGAATGTAATCACGTAGCAGGGGTAGATACCTTCTCTTCGAACATGCAGTAATACCTCATGGTGGGAGATATTTCTTGCCATTTGCAGAAAGAAAGGTAGCATGTATTAGTGAATTGGGCACCCTGATAAGTACTTGGTGATGAATTGGAACTCGCGACTTCTCAATGGAGTAAGATCGAAGTTGTATGGTCAAAAAGTGTAGAATTACTTCCAAAATCAAGTAATATTCTCGAACATTCCTTCGCTTTACATTTTGTTGTCTCTGATATGAAAATAGATGATAGGAATAGGTTGGGGGATGGGATGGTAGTGTGTGTCTCTTTGGGGAATATTTTGATTCCTTGTAACCCTGATCATTGGGATATTTCCCCCTTCCTTGTAGATTAATCAAAAGATGATCCTACTTTCTCTTCCCTTCCAGAGGAGAGGCATGGAATCTCTTCGATGGGGTCCCTCTCAACCTCCTCAAGTCAATATCCTTACCTAATCCAACCTAGGTTTTATGCTTTTAGTTAATCTATTCTAGGGGGTTCAGGTTATGATGCATTAAGTGATTCTCGACATACAAAGGCATACCATAAGTCAACCCTCAAACATGCGAAAGAGAAGGTTAGTCATGAAGTTTCCTAGGGGTGACAATAGTTAATTTCATGGGTCCTTAGAATGGGACTAGCCTTGAAAAAAGGTTTCCCATGAATTTTTTGTCAATCAACATAAGGGACCTAGTAGGGAGAGATAACAAGCTCTCCCTAAAGAGGCTCATTTTAGTCGATCGATTGGATATCGTATTCATTCAAGAGACAACATGGATTTATGATGAGATTGTTTTGGAATTGTGATGGCAGTTTTTGGGTTTGGATGCGGTGGGAAATTCAGGGGGTTGCTTATGGTGTTTTATTCAAATTTTATTCTTATCAATTGTTATTCCATTTTCTTAGGGCTAATCACATAATTACACTGCAAAGAATTGGACCAGGATAATAATTTTTTCAATACATATGGGCCCTATGGGGATTGAGAACCCTAATAGAATCACTTGTTTTGTCTCAACATATTTCAAGAAGGGAACCTGGTTTGTGGTGGTGACTTGAAATTTGTTTTAATCAGAGAAGCATTATAGGGAGTAAATGCATGTGAGGATAATCTATCAAACTTTTTCTTACACCATATTGAGGATACCTGTATGATTGATTTCGAGCCAATTATGCTTGGCCTGACATGGACCAATAATAGGCTCAGAGCTAGAGGGATTTGTAAGTGGCTAGATCGCTTTTTTGTTCATTATTCACTCTTATAGGATGTTGGGGTATATCGTACTTGGGTTGGAAAGGTAACATTTTCGAACCATTTCCCTATCATGTTAGAGTTGGCATCATCCCCGGACAAACCAAACATTCCCTTCAAGTATAATCCTTCATAGGAAGAAGATGAGGAGTTTAGGAACTTAGTACATGATCACTTGGCACCCTTATATGACGACAATGTTGACTCTGCTAGTATCCAATTCACCTTAGCCCTTAAGCAGTTGAAAGTGGTTATTTCAAATTGGGTTGGTATCCATCGATAGGCTCTTGACTAGGATCTTAGAAATATTGCGGGATAGTTAGAGCCATTGTACAGTCAAATAAGGGTTTTTATGTTGTCTCCTTGGATCAGGAGTAATGTCACGTGTTTGAAGCATGAATAAATTGTATTCTACTTGAAAAGGAAAAATCCCAGAAGTTAAACATTTGGGCTTCATGGCTTGCCGCATGCGATCAAAACACCAAGTTTTTTAAAAAATATGCAAATTTTCAAAGAAATTACAAAAATATTTGGGATCTGAGGGATGCCACTAGAAATTCAGTTCAAGGCTTCAAGGAGCTAGCTAGTTTAGGGGTCGAGCAGTTCTAGACATTATTTAAGGAAAATGAACAGGTCAAGATGGGCGAGATGCTTTGGATGTTTTCTCTCTTTCCAAGGCTGACAGAAGAGGAGGATGATATGGACTTATTCCATGAATTTAATAAAGAGGAGATACAAGCGATAATATAATCTTTCAAAAAGGACAAAATTCCTAGGCCCGACGATTGGACAATAGAGTTTTATGAGGATTTATTTAATATAATTGGAGATAATTTTCTCTAGGTGGTGGAGGAAGTAAGGAACACAGGTAAATTGTTTCCTAGCTTAATTAATTCTACATTTATTGTTTTCATTCCAAAATTGGATCAACCTTCCTTATTTGATGATTTTTTTCACATAACGCTTTGCAATAGTATTTATAAAATAATTTCTAAGATAATAACATTCAAGATAAAAAAATTCTCTCGATTGTAATAATCCCTGAGCGATTTGGATTTCTCAAAGGTAGGCTTATCCATGAAGCCATTGGGTCATCTCAAGAGGGATTGCACACCATCAAAACCCAAAATCAAGCAGTATTGGTTTTAAATATCGATCTCTCTAAATCTTATGATCAAGTCTCTTGGTTGTATCTCCAGTTATTTCTCTTGCAAATTGACTCTGGGTTGTCTATGGTGAAATGGGTTATGGATTTTGTCCCTAAAGTATCCTTTGTTGTCCTTATAAATGGTGTGGGATCTCCTTTCTTCAAATCTTGTGGGGGTCTCCATCAAGGCTACTTGTTGGCATTGTATCTTTTCTTTCTCATTGTTGATGGACTCAGCCATGCATTGGGGGATGAAATAAGGAAGAGTTTGGCGAGGGATATTCGAGTGGGAAGGAATGAGAGTTTAACACACTTTTTATTTGTTGACAATATTTTAATCGTCTATATACGTGAAGCCTTGGAAGGATGTAAATTAAAGGAAACACTAAATTTGTTTTTTGATTCTATGGGGATGTTAATTAATGTTAGTAAGTCAACCATATTTTTTCTAGACTTTGTGGATGAGGATCGGGTTCAGATTCAAACCCCTTTTCAATTCTATGTTGATGAAATCAGGAAGGATGTCAAATACTTGTGTTGGAAATACTGAGAGGGGAGGTGTGAATCAATATTACATTTTTAAACAATTAGTAATTACTTTGTTATTTTATTAATCACCACAATAGATCAATAATGGAATTGCATTTAAAATCAATTATATAAATATAATTAACAAGAATTACAAAGTTTATAAAGAATAATCTGTGATTATGAAGGACACCAATCCTCTTTGGAGCACCAACTCAAGAAGCTACAACTCCCTGCTTCTCCAAGCACCAATTTGAAAGGAGGATTCAACCCCCTGTATTATTCAAGAACCAACTTTAAAGGAGGCATTGACCCCCTGTTTTCTTCAAGCACCAACTTGAAAGGAGGCTTCAACCCCCTGTATTCTTCAAGAACCAACTTTAAAGGAGGCATCGACCCCCTGTTTTCTTCAAGCACCAACTTGAAATAAAGTTTCAACTCCCTATTATTCATGCTTCAATCTGTAGAGGAATACAATCCTCCCTAGATCCTCCCTTCCACCCTCACTTCTTGAGTGTCTTCAACATTATTTCATGGACTCTATTTCTGTTTTTTATCTTTTGATGTAGACCACAAAGACAATTTCTTTCCACCACAATTTATGGTTTATATAATATTTCAATAGGTATAAGATTGAACCATTGTGTCTTTTGACAATGAACCATTGCACCTCTTCATTTAATTTTAATAATAATGTTGTCATTTAATAGTTTGATTTAACTTTAAAAAATTCAATTCCTTTGTAAGTAATTTATCCTTTCATGTGAAAAAAATCCTGTAGCAGTAATGGAATGGGTTGGTGTCAAGCTTGTCAAATTACTCTACAAACCCTTTAAATTGTTACAAAAATTGAATTCTACAAAGGTGCTTTCTTCAATCCAATTTTCCAAATGACCGCGGGCTCAAAACCATGGGCTTATCCACTTAAGTTTTTCTCCTAGTGCCTTTCCCTTATTCTTCTACACAGGACCTCAATCAAAAAATGTCCACATGATTATTTACTTCTAGGCCCTTTGTGCTCCCTATCAACTCATTTACCTTATCACGTGACCAATGTTGGAACCAAGTCCTCTGGTACTTCGACCTTCAGGATTCCGGTCGATTCAAACTCTTTAACTCTCAGAGTTTGACCTATTGAAGTGGTCATAAAGTGTAGGCGGTCGGTTGCTACTAGTTGATAGTACTCCTTACATTGTCCTTCCACTGTACTCAATCGGATGGTTGAGAAATATTCCAGAGGATCTTAGATCAATGACCAACATTATTTTGTGACTTTGGCCTTTGGTGCTTCGGGAATTTTTGCTGGTAGGAGAAAATGGAAATCCCCAGAGGCACTAATCCCAGAGTGATGTAGCATGCTGACATCTCCTTGGTTGACACATACCCATGGTATGTGTGACAAAAGTCACCTATTGCTGATAGGGTCCTGCTGATGTGCAGCCATGTGTCACCTTTTACCAATGAATGATTTGGATTGCACCCATGAGCTAATCCAATGCCCTGTTATCACCATAACAATTTTAAGTCAGGATCCGAGTCTCGGAAATTTAGCAAAGAGCTACATCAATGTGGAAGCGTGATAGTTTGGAGAATAAGGTCACATATGGCGACATATGGAAAAATATAGCAGAGACACGGGGGTGATGGGACCCAACCAACCACAGATCTCAGATGCCACAGATCAACAATGAGCAATCATATCGGGGATTGAAGTAGCGAGGAGGTTAATTATGTGAAGGCGGGCCAGGGAAAACTACCATGGTTTCTTTCATGGACACGTGTTTTTACATGGATCACATCAGAGTTAAAAGTAGTTTGGATTAAACCATTCCAGCCCAAGCCCAATGTAATAAATGCACCATTTATCATATGTTTAATGTGCAACATTTTTCCAGGAGTGCATTTCAACAACAAATATGAAATTTCTAATAAATGAAATTCCTCCTCACGGTGAAAAGGTTTTACGGAGGTAAGATTTAAGTTTTACAAATTAAAGAAATTAATGTTTATTTCCATGCAAAAGATTTAAATGGGAATATGCACATGAACGAAGACTTGGATAGTTCTTTATCCAAAGATTTACAGAAGTAAAAGAAGAAGATAAAAGGTATTTTACCAAAGACGGTAAACTGGAAAAAACACACTGTAAATGTTTTTCTACAGTGAAACGGTAAATTGGAAAAACATTACACAGTAATTTTTTTTCACAGGGAAATAGTAACAATAAATGTTTTTTACAAGTGAAATGGTTAATTGGGAAAAACAAGACATGGTTTTAAAGAACCATGAGCATGAATTAAATTATGGAAATTTAATTCTACAGGATAGAAAATATTTGGGAATTATTTTTATTTCAAATATATTATTCCCAAATGTTTAATGAGAATATGGATA
>SNQJ01S0062498.1:5084-46951 GCA_010110895.2 Picea sitchensis
AACTTCAAGGGCTTCAGTCTGAAACTAGGATAAGGGAGCAATTGAAAAAGCCAAGTATTCAAGAAAGGATTTTTTCTCTAAAAGAAGAATTTATTAGTTTTGTCTGTTCTGAAGACCCTACTGCCTTTTGGAAACAGAAAAAGCATGAAGTTTATCTTCCATACAAAGAAGATTATCATGGAAAACCTTGCAAGAGTAGAGCTATACCTATGAATGTTGAATATCGAAAGTTGTGTGCAGAAGAAATAGAGAATTTATTAAAGAAAGATTTGATTAGAAAATCTACCAGCCCCTGGAACTATTATGGATTTTATGTGAACAAACATTCAGAACAAATCAGAGGAGTTCCCAGGCTAGTAGTCAATTATAAACCTCTCAATAAAGTACTAGCAGATGATACTTATCCTATTCCAAACAAAAGTAATCTGGTTACTAGGATTGCAGGAGCCAAAGTATTTTCTAAGTTTGATTTAAAGTCAGGATTTTGGCAAGTTTAAATTCGCGAAAAGGATAAATTTAAGACTGCTTTTAATGTTCCTGTTGGTCACTATGAATGGAATGTAATGCCATTCGGATTAAAAAATGCACCTGCAAAATTTCAGAGAGTCATGGATGACACTCTAAAGCCATACTTTGATTGGCTTATTGTGTATATTGATGATATTCTAGTATTTTCTTCCTCTCTGGATCATCATTTCAAGCACCTCCGAATACTTCTGCAAGTCATCAAACAAGTTGGACTTGTTTTATCCAAGAAAAAGATTGAACTTTTCCAGACACAGGTCAAGTTTCTTGGTCATACTATCAATAATGGCCAAATTACTTTATAGACTCATGCTGTTGAATTTGCTGATAAATTTCCAGATAAAATTCTTGACAAAACTCAGTTACAAAGGTTTCTGGGAAGTTTAAACTATATTAGCCATTTTTATAAAAACTGTGCTCAAGATTGAAAACTTCTTAATGATAGATTGAAAAAAGAGCCAACACCCTGGACTGAGAAACATACTCAAGAAGTAAGGAATATTAAAGCCAAAGTCAAGAATTTTCCCATATTGCATGTTTCTGATGATAGTCTCCCAAAAATTGTAGAAACTGATGCTAGCAATATAGGATGGGGAGCCGTTCTGAAGCAGGTCAGATAGAAAGGAGGGGAAGAAGTCATCCAGTTTGCTTCTGGATTATGGCAGGCAGCAGAAAAGAACTATTCTGCCCTCGATAAAGAGATTAAAGATGCTTTGAATGCCATATATAAATTTGAAATTTATTTAATTTATAAAAAGTTCCTTTTAAGGACAGATGCTGCAACTATGAATAAAGTCCTTAATAAAGAATTGAAAAATCCAGGGGATCATAAATTTTCCCACTGGCAAGCCCTGTTCAGTAATTTCAATTTCTCTATAGAGCATATTAAAGGGAGCTCAAACTGTTTGCCTGATTTTTTAAGTAGAGAGCATTTGCAGCAAGGACACCAGAGCCTTATTATCTCCATACAGCTTAGAGGAGATTCAGAACATATGGAGAATATTCCTGAATCCCTGAGATGGGAAGATTATACAAGAAATTGGGCTCCTAGATGGGGACTAAGAAGTACCAAGATATTGGCTCCTACTACTCAAGTCCTCTATTCAAGTCTAGTTCCTGAAATCAGACATAGAAGTAATACCAATATTTTGCTACCAATCATAAATCAGGATAACAGAAGAGCATTGGAAGCACAAAATGTCTTACCAGAAGTATTTCATGATATAAACTTAATTTGGGATATAAGAGATCATGAAGGACATCATCAGCAATATTTTTGTCTGGACATACCTAGGCTAGTTTCACAATGGCCAGAAAGAAATGCTGAAATTATTTTCCCAGAAACAAGTTTGAATTATCATGATTATAGAAAACAATGGTGGCAGTTTGTGCAAAATGAAGACATTTTATCTCTGGTAAAATTTGGTTGTGTAAATACTTCAACTGTAGGAAGACCACCCATTTGGCTAGCTGACTGGTGGAAAGATTTTGGGCTAAATAAAGAGGAAATAGATCCTTATATTCTTAGCTCTTTTACTCCACTCTCTACTGTTAGAGATATGAACTACCAAGGGCCTAATGATGGCGAAATTCTCCGCATGTTCATCATGAATCATTATCAATGGGGAATCAAATCCAAGACTATCCTGCAAAGAATCAATGGTACCTTGTACATCGTCCGAAAATTTTATACAAAATCATGGGATACTTTGCAATATCCTGAGAGATTTTCTAGTTTTATTGAAAATGACTAAAGAAAGTAATTCATGTCTTGATGGCCGACAGTGGTGTCATCCGGGTTCCGTGGATTACCGTAACAATCTCCACTTTGTACATAAATAAGTATGTCCTATAGATAGTGATGTCATGTCCACTTGATAAGAATCTTGGAAACTCGAAGCACTTCTCCGACTTTTGGTGCGGATTGACCCACATTTCCAAGATGCTTTATTATTTGGCATATGAATGTCCTTACCTCTGTCATGTATGTGTGTACTCTGGTCGGGGAATCTTGCACGATCACCCTGTCAGATTTCCTATTGTATCTACTTTTGATGATTTGGTCTGGGAATCCTATGTGACAACCCCGACAAATCCTTTATAGTACTTTACTTTCGGCGTGATTTGAAATAAATAAAGATTACGGCCAGAGATTCCTGCGTGAATACATCTGTCGAATCCTAGAAAGAGGATTTAGTGGTCGACATGTAGGACCACAAGTCTATTCGGGTTTGTTACTTCATCATGACTCCATCGTCTAAAATTTGTATAAGAAGAGGGTGCGAGCTCATTCGGAATCAGACCCGAGTTTACGAATTGTGAGAGTCTTAGTGAGTCAGTCTTCTAAGCTTCCCTTATGTCCGAAGCTTTGAGTCATTATGTCTGTAAGTCTAGTGAGCGAAAGAGCATCCTGCTCTGAGTCTGTATTCAATGCCTCAGGCACAATATTTTGTAATACCCAAAAGCATTTCATGCTCTGATAATATAAGACTTCCGCTTGTTCATTAAATTCTTTGATGCTTGCCTATTGTTGTCTGTTATATGCACACATTGTGACTCCATTACATTAGCCTGTATCTGCATCTGGTGTGCCTTGGTATGGCTAAGTCTGAGTTGTTCTCCCTGTTGGTAAGGTTGCTGGTAATTGTGGTGTAAGGCATCGGTGGATCGGTGGTAGTAAGTCCCGCTAAGGCAAGAAGGCCGCGAAAGGGCAGTGGTAGCCATGAAAGTTCGCCGAAAATCCGTTATAGGCTTCAAATAGAACTGGTGTGAAAAGCACTCGATGGACTTCGAGTGGAGGACTTCAGGAAGATAAGCTAAGTAAAGCTGTTAACACGTCGATATTGGTACTACCAGAAGTAGCAGAAATCAGAAGATCAATGGTGGAGGGAGATTGTGCATAGAGAAAGCAAGCAATCATTCAGAAAGCTTCATTCTCTGACAGAGAAGGCCCCTGCTTTACAATTGTGCATAGAGAAAGCAAGAAATCATTCAGCAAGCTTCATTCTCTGACAGAGGAGGCCCCTGCTTTACAAAATGGTATCAGAGCCATGCACTCATTTTTTCCGCCCTGGGTATGATAACAGACTCATTTTGATCTGTTGAAGCTATTCGCTCTTTTTGTCTATATAAGTTTTAGTTCTGTGTTTGAATCCAGACCTTGTATTTTGAAATTATTAGTCTTTGCCTGAGCAGTCAGCCAGGAGCCTGTCTAATCTTCTTGTTATAAGAAGACATAAGACTAAACACCTTGCTTTTTTGTGCAAAGATAATAAAATCTTAATGCTACTATGGATTCTAGGTCAGTATCCTTCCGAGATATTAAGAATACTGAAGAATGTAGTACCTCTGGAACTGACTCTGTAAATAGTTTAGAGTCAATGTTTTCTCTAAGTAGATCTCAGAGCATAAACCATGCAGACATAGAAGAAGTAGAAATTAATCGACAAGCTGCATGGAAGCTACCTGCTATAAATCCCAGTAAAGTCTACCAAGATCTAAACATGTTCCATCTTAAAGCCGTCACCAGAGTCTTTGTAAAAGAGTCAATCAGTACAATACAACAGAATAGTAATGTCACTCAGACTATTTCTCTATTTAATCCAAAGGAAATCCAAAAGGAGGCAAAAAAGCATAAAACACAATTTTTACACTTTGGATGCATAAGAATCTGAATAAATGCGCTAGTACATAAAGGGATAGATGTTTATGTACTCTGGACATTAAGAGATTTGACACATGACAAGTTTACCGATTCTCTAATAGGAGGAATTGTCGCCCCTCTGTCAAATGGACCAGTCTATTTTGACTGCTACCCAAACTTTTCTATATATACTTTTGATGAGACTCTTGCAGACATACTAAAATTGCAAATCAGAACAAAAGGGTTTAGTATGAATGCCAAAAGAACAAATATAGCTTTTCAAGTTAGGGGATGTTTTAGGCATACAAATACGATGTTTCCTGTTGTCTTACATTCTCCTAGCAAAGATTCTCAGTCTATTACTCTGGTTATAACAGATTCATTAAACCAGAAAATGGAACATTGTACTATAAAATGGGAAGATCTGTCTTTCCCAACAAACTGGGTTATTGATACCCCTAAAGTGCCAATTCCAAGAGCTATAACTTCGGCACAAATAAAGAAACTTCTGACTCTGTTGTAATTTCCTTTCCCCAGAAAAGTTTCTCAAAATCTTTATCTTTCCCTAAACCTAGTAGACCTCCACCTCCGCCTCCATCTTTTTGTCTACACCCATCTTTACAATCTTTAGCTGGTCAAGTAGGACAAGTTCCTTTTGCAGTAAAGTGTTTTGATTGTGGAGACTTAATAACCTTATCCACACTTTCTGCTTTTGAAGAAAATACTAAAGTTCAGTTTGAACATACAAACCATCATCCAAGGACAAACCTACCCCCACCAATATCTACCTCTAAAGACCAATGTCCACATCCACAATGTTCTGACATTCCCTTTCCCCATGATTCTCATGTCTTGGTAATTCAAGATACTTTGTATACAGAAATAAAGGCTAGACAAGAAGCCTATTTTCCCAAAGACATAACAAAGACATCCTCCTTTGAGATTAGAAATTTTTTGAAAATATCTAGAGGATGTAGTAAAGAGTATATAAATCCAGAATGGATAAAGAATATGATGAATTGGGATTTGTATACTCATCCAAAAGCAAAAGAGTTTGCTAGAAGAACTCCAAATCCAGAGAAGCTTAGACTAGCACAAGCATGGAAAATTTTCATGGAAAAAGAAAATATGTATATCTCTTTTCATGAGTGGAATAGCAGCAGGCCCTTAGCCAAATCTACAGAGTTATCTCCACAGAAGGCTAGTCTAGTAAGTTGTCCAGTAAACACTCTCTCTGTATCAGACTTAGGGAGAGAAATAAATCGAATAAAGAAGGCCAAAGAACAAGAACAAGAAGAGAAAAAAGATAGCCTTCAGATTCAACATCAGAAGTATCATATTTTAATTGAATTAAAAATTCAAGATCTGCATTTTAGACTAAAGACATTGATAGATACTGGTTCAGACTTAAATTTGCTCAACAAGCATGTCATCCCTGTATCTCTCCGGGAAAAGACACAAGCTACTGTCACGGGTCTTGGAAATATCATAAATGATATCTCTTTTCAAATTCCTGAAGCAATCCTATGCTTCCAAGATTTCTGCCTCAAAATGAAATTTCTATTGGCAAAAATTCCTGTTGCTTGCATCCTTGGCACTCCTTTCCTGGCAGCAGTTTCGCCTCATGGCTCTACTATGGTCACTCCTGAACAACCAAGATATTTTATAATGCTACCAGAAGGAAAGAAAGTTAAACTCCCATTCGTGTCTACCCCTAGGATTTCAGACTCAGTACAGATAAATATATTGAGATCTGAGAAGATCAAAGAACTTCAAGGGCTTCAGTCTGAAACTAGGATAAGGGAGCAATTGAAAAAGCCAAGTATTCAAGAAAGGATTTTTTCTCTAAAAGAAGAATTTATTAGTTTTGTCTGTTCTGAAGACCCTACTGCCTTTTGGAAACAGAAAAAGNAACTTCAAGGGCTTCAGTCTGAAACTAGGATAAGGGAGCAATTGAAAAAGCCAAGTATTCAAGAAAGGATTTTTTCTCTAAAAGAAGAATTTATTAGTTTTGTCTGTTCTGAAGACCCTACTGCCTTTTGGAAACAGAAAAAGCATGAAGTTTATCTTCCATACAAAGAAGATTATCATGGAAAACCTTGCAAGAGTAGAGCTATACCTATGAATGTTGAATATCGAAAGTTGTGTGCAGAAGAAATAGAGAATTTATTAAAGAAAGATTTGATTAGAAAATCTACCAGCCCCTGGAACTATTATGGATTTTATGTGAACAAACATTCAGAACAAATCAGAGGAGTTCCCAGGCTAGTAGTCAATTATAAACCTCTCAATAAAGTACTAGCAGATGATACTTATCCTATTCCAAACAAAAGTAATCTGGTTACTAGGATTGCAGGAGCCAAAGTATTTTCTAAGTTTGATTTAAAGTCAAGATTTTGGCAAGTTGCAATTCACGAAAAGGATAAATTTAAGACTGCTTTTAATGTTCCTGCTGGTCACTATGAATGGAATGTAATGCCATTCGGATTAAAAAATGCAACTGTAAAATTTCAGATAGTCATGGATGACACTCTAAAGCCATACTTTGATTGGATTATTGTGTATATTGATGATATTCTAGTATTTTCTTCCTCTCTGGATCAACATTTCAAGCACCTCCGAATACTTCTGCAAGTCATCAAACAAGCTGGACTTGTTTTATCCAAGAAAAAGATTGAACTTTTCTAGACACAGGTCAAGTTTCTTGGTCATACTATCAATAATGGCCAAATTACTTTACAGACTCATGCTGTTGAATTTGCTGATAAATTTCCAGATAAAATTCTTGACAAAACTCAGTTACAAAGGTTTCTGGGAAGTTTAAACTATATTAGCCATTTTTATAAAAAAATGTGCTCAAGATCGAAAACTTCTTAATGATAGATTGAAAAAAGAGCCAACACCCTGGACTGAGAAACATACTCAAGCAGTAAGGAATATTAAAGCCAAAGTCAAGAATTTGCCCATATTGCATGTTTATGATGATAGTCTCCCAAAAATTGTAGAAACTGATGCTAGCAATATAGGATGGGGAGCCGTTCTGAAGCATCTCAAACAGAAAGGAGTGGAAGAAGTCATCCAGTTTTCTTCTGGATTATGACAGGTAGCAGAAAAGAACTATTCTGCGCTCGATAAAGATATTAAAGCTGCTCTGAATGCCATATATAAATTTGAAATTTATTTAATTTATAAAAAGTTCCTTTTAAGGACAGATGTTGTAGCTATGAATAAAGTCCTTAATAAAGAATTGAAAATCCCAGGGGATCATAAATTTGCCCGCTGGCAAGCCCTGTTCAATAATTTCGATTTCTCTATAGAGCATATTAAAGGGAGCTCAAACTGTTTGCTTGATTTTTTAAGTAGAGAGCATTTGCAGCAAGGACACCAGAGCCTTATTATCTCCATACAGCTTAGAGGAGATTCAGAACATATGGAGAATATTCCTGACTCCCTGAGATGGGAATATTATACAAGAAATTGGGTTCCTAGATGGGGACTAAGAAGTACCAAGATATTGGCTCCTACTACTCAAGTCCTCTATTCAAGTCTAGTTCCTGAAATCAGACATAGAAGTAATACCAATATTTTTCTACCAATCATAAATCAGGATAACAGAAGAGCATTGGAAGCACAAAATGTCTTAACAGAAGTATTTCATGATATAAACTTAATTTGGGATATAAGAGATCATGAAGGACATCATCAGCAATATTTTTGTCTGGACAGACCTAGGCTAGTTTCACAATGGCCAGAAAGAAATGCTGAAATTATTTTCCCAGAAACAAGTTTGAATTATCATGATTATAGAAAACAATGGTGGCAGTTTGTGCAAAATGAAGACATTTTATCTCTGGTAAAATTTGGTTGTGTAAATACTTCAACTGCAGGAAGACCACCCATTTGGCTAGCTGACTGGTGGAAAGATTTTGGGCTAAATAAAGAGGAAATAGATCCTTATATTCTTAGTTCTTTTACTCCACTCTCTTTCACGGCTACCACTGCCCTTTCGCGGCCTTATTGCCTTAGCGGGACTTACTACCACCGATCCACCGACGCCTTACACCACAATTACCAGCAACCTTACCAACAGGGAGAACAACTCAGACTTAGCCATACCAAGGCACACCAGATGCAAATACAGGCTAATGTAATGGAGTCACAATGTGTGCATATAACAGACAACAATAGGCAAGCATCAGAGAATTTAATGAACAAGCGGAAGTCTTATATTATCAGAGCATGAAATGCTTTTGGGTATTACAAAATATTGTGCCTGGGGCATTGAATACAGACTCAAAGCAAGATGCTCTTTCGCTCACTAGACTTACAGACAGAATGACTCAAAGCTTTGGACAGAAGGGAAGCTTAGAAGACTGACTCACTAAGACTCTCACAATTCGTAAACTCGAGTCTTTTTAGGTTTTTAGGCAGAGGATTTGTGAACCTACAATTTGGAATAACAGTGTCAAATTGTTCAATGTATCCTAAGCCATATTTAGGAGAGTTTGGAGGTTTCATACCCTTGTAAATTTCTTTGATACGGGGATCTAAGGACTCAATGGATGGCATATAATGACTCATGAGACAAGAAGGTATTTCAGAAGTAGATACTGGTGATTCTACAGTATTATTTACAGATCTAAAGTAAGCAGAAGAATCCATAGTAATATTCAAATCTTATTATCTTTGCACAGAAAAGCAGGGCGTTTAGTCTTATGCATTCTTAAAACAAGAAGGTTAGACATGCTCCTGGCCGACTGCTCAGGCAAAGACTAATAATTTCAAAATACAAGGTCTGGATTCAAACACAGAGCTAAAACTTATATAGACAAAAAGAGTGAATAGCTTTAACAGATCAGAATGAGTCTGTTATCATACCCGGGGCAAAAATGAGTGCATGGATAAGATACCATTTTGTAAAGCAGGGGCCTCCTCTGTCAGAGAATGAAGCTTGCTGAATGATTGCTTGCTTGCTCTATGCACAATCTCCCTCCACCATTGATCTTCTGATTTCTGCTACTTCTGGCAGTACCAATACCGGCGGGTTAACCTCTTTACTTAGCTTATCTTCCTGAAGTCCTCCACTCGAAGTCCATCGAGTGCTTTTCACACCAGTTCTATTTGAAGCCTATAACATATTTTTGGCGAACTTTCACGGCTACCACTTCCCTTTCGCGGCCTTCTTGCCTTAGCGGGACTTACTACCACCGATCCACCGATGCCTTACACCACAATTACTAGCAACCTTACCAATAGGGAGAACAACTCAGACTTAGCCATACCAAGGCACACCAAATGAAAATACAGGCTAATGTAATGGAGTCACAATGTGTGCATATAACAGACAACAATAGGCAAGCATCAGAGAATTTAATGAACAAGCGGAAGTCTTATATTATCAGAGCATGAAATGCTTTTGGGTATTACAAAATATTGTGCCTGAGGCACTGAATACAGACTCAGAGAAGGATGCTCTTTCGCTCACTAGACTTACAGACAGAATGACTCAAAGCTTCGAACATAAGGGAATCTTAGAAGACTAACTCACTAAGACTCTCACAATTCGTAAACTCGGGTCTGATTCAGAATGAGCTCGCACCCTCTTCTTATACAAATTTGAGGCGGTGGAGTCATGATGAAGCAACAAACCCGAATAGACTTGTGGTCCTACATGTCGACCACTAAATCCTCTTTCTAGGATTCGGCAAATGTATTCACGCAGGAATCTCTAACCGTAATCTTTATTTATTTCAAATCACGCTGAAAGTAAAGTACTATAAAAGATTTGTCGGGGTTGTCACATAGGATTCCCAGACCAAATCATCGAAAGTAGATACAATAGGAAATATGACGGGGTGATCGTGCAAGATTCCCCGACCAAAGTACACACATACATGACAGAGGTAAGGACATTCATATGCCAAATAGTAAAGCATCTTGGAAATGTGGGTCAATCCACACCAAAAGTCGGAGAAGTGCTCCGAGTTTCCAAGATTCTTACCAAGTGGACATGACATCACTATCTATAGGATAGACTTTTTTATGTACAAAGTGGAGATTGTTACGGTAATCCATGAAACCCAGATGACACCACTGTTGGCCATCTAGACATGAATTATTACATAGTGGAGTTTATGGTTAAACCCACGGAAAACCATTATTCCAATGGATGATCGTTGAAGTGACGAAAGTTGTAAGGGTCCCAGTGCTGAGTGTACACTTCACGGACTAATTCAGGATCACGATTGTATGAACCATTATTATGAAGCAGGAATTTGGTTCGTATTATCCATGGATGTTTTTCTCTGATAAACAACATTTTATATTAATCTTCAGAAAACAGATCAGAGATTGTATCCAGACTTCTATTATGGAACAAGAACATTCTCCCTACCTTAGTAACATCTGGATTTATATTTATAGGATTTAAACCAAACTGATGCCACCATTCCATGAGCCATTCAGGTTCAGGCCAATCTCTGAAAGAATGTGCAAACCTTATCATGCAGTAATAATACTTATAATTATCTGTCCAAAGACAGACATTAAACCACATAGTTTTATACTGCAGATAATCAATATTAAATATCCTTTCATTTGGATTCCTGTTAGGCCATTCTTCAACAGTTCTCATTCTATTGATCTGAAAGAATTCATATGCAGGAGATCTTTCCCAGCTTCGGGTTGGATGATGATAAAATTGTCTATCAACAGCTCTTAGTCTACTCAAGTCTCCCATTTCAATTAATTTTTCTCGGGATGCAATAGTAATAGGCTGATGAATTCTCCCAAGTCCATGCTGAGGAGGAAGCACATTTATATGAGTGTTTTGTGAAAATCCTGGAAGCCCAACTTCAATCTTTTCTGAATGCCTTAGTTGCCATGACGGTTTCCAGTGATCCTTAAACACTTCCCATGCAATATTGTCATCATAGTATTCAGTGACTGGAGTATTTTTTGCATCATCAAACACTTCTACTATGACCAGGCTTTTCCTAAAGTATGCAATTTGCATATGAGACTCAGAAGTAAAAGGCAATTCTAATCTTTTTGGAGGATTATTGCCTATCTTTGGCATAGTAATGAAATATCCAGGCTGATTATTTAAACATAAACATGATCCATGAGGCTCTACTGCTGACAGAAAAGGAGAGCCTAAAATGCAATCAATAGGTAATTCAGAAATGTGAAACCTCATTCCTAGTCCATATTCTTCTAGGATTAATGTGCCTTTAGAAACTTCATGCTTGAAATCAGTATCTTTATTTCCTAGTCCAGTAGAAGATCCAAAACTAGGAGTCCAATATTTTGCAGGGATTTTATCTTTGTGCAGCAAATTTAGATCAGAGCTAGTATCTATAAGTGCAGTTAGAGTAAAGATTTCTTGGCAAATCTCTAACTGTATTTGAATATAATACTTCTGATATTTTATGGGCAAAACTTGCATACCTGGCATGCCCTGCATTTCTTCTGTAGTTTGCTCCTATATCATAGTTTCATAGGGAGCATCTTCTAGGGGTGGAGGAATTAATTCCAGCCTTTCTTTGATAGATTTAATTTCTTGCCTTGCCCATGAATCAACTGGATAGCTTAATTCAATATCTCCTTCTATCTTTCTGATTTTTTCTCTTATTTCAGAGACTTCTTTTCTAAGAGAAGAGACTTCTTTTGCAAAATCTGTAACAGAGATATCTTGCAGTTTTGGTTCTCTGTTAAACTTGATGTATGTTTTTGTATTTTTATCAAATGATGCATCTAAGAACAAAGGTTGCCGCTTTGGAAGTTCATAAACTTTTCCCCTTTGCTCTGCTTTCATAGTTTTGATGAATGTTTCAAGAAGAGACTTTTTCATTTCTCCTTCAGGAAGTCCCTTTATTTGAGCAAGCATCTGAGCTTCCTAGTCTCTCGTATTCTGAAACATACAGCCTTTTAATTTTCCAATTTTTTCTGGTTCTGATTTTGAGTCAAAACTCTCAGTACTGCTTTCACATGTACATTAATTTGGATTACTGCAATTGCAAGATTGATTTATCAGAATTTCTTCATCTGAACTTGCTGAATGATTGCTTGCTTGCTCTATGCACAATCTCCCTCCACCATTGATCTTCTGATTTCTGCTACTTCTAGCAGTACCAATACCGGCGGGTTAACCGCTTTACTTAGCTTATCTTCCTAAAGTCCTCCACTCGAAGTCCATCGAGCGCTTTTCACACCAGTTCTATTTGAAGCCTATAACGGATTTTCGGGGAACTTTCACGGCTACCACTGCCCTTTCACAGCCTTCTTGCCTTAGCGGGACTTACTACCACTGATCCACCGACGCCTTACACCATAATTACCAGCAACCTTACCAACAGGGAGAACAACTCAGACTTAGCCATACCAAGGCACACCAGATGCAAATACAGGCTAATGTAATGGAGTCACAATGTGTGCATATAACAGACAACAATAGGCAAGCATCAGAGAATTTAATGAACAAGCGGAAGTCTTATATTATCAGAGCATGAAATGCTTTTGGGTATTACAAAATATTTTGCATGAGGCACTGAATACAGACTCAGAGAAGGATGCTCTTTCGCTCACTAGACTTACAGACAGAATGACTCAAAGCTTCGAACAGAAGGGAAGCTTAGAATACTGACTCACTAAGACTCTCACAATTCGTAAACTCGGGTCTGATTCAGAATGAGCTCGCACCCTCTTCTTATACAAATTTGAGGCGGTGGAGTCATGATGAAGCAACAAACCCGAATAGACTTGTGGTCCTACATGTCGACCACTAAATCCTCTTTCTAGGATTCGGCAAATGTATTCACGCAGGAATCTCTAACCGTAATCTTTATTTATTTCAAATCACGCTGAAAGTAAAGTACTATAAAAGATTTGTCGGGGTTGTCACATAGGATTCCCAGACCAAATCATCGAAAGTAGATACAATAGGAAATATGACGGGGTGATCGTGCAAGATTCCCCGACCAAAGTACACACATACATGACAGAGGTAAGGACATTCATATGCCAAATAGTAAAGCATCTTGGAAATGTGGGTCAATCCACACCAAAAGTCGGAGAAGTGCTCCGAGTTTCCAAGATTCTTACCAAGTGGACATGACATCACTATCTATAGGATAGACTTTTTTATGTACAAAGTGGAGATTGTTACGGTAATCCATGAAACCCAGATGACACCACTGTTGGCCATCTAGACATGAATTATTACATAGTGGAGTTTATGGTTAAACCCACGGAAAACCATTATTCCAATGGATGATCGTTGAAGTGACGAAAGTTGTAAGGGTCCCAGTGCTGAGTGTACACTTCACGGACTAATTCAGGATCACGATTGTATGAACCATTATTATGAAGCAGGAATTTGGTTCGTATTATCCATGGATGTTTTTCTCTGATAAACAACATTTTATATTAATCTTCAGAAAACAGATCAGAGATTGTATCCAGACTTCTATTATGGAACAAGAACATTCTCCCTACCTTAGTAACATCTGGATTTATATTTATAGGATTTAAACCAAATTGATGCCACCATTCCATGAGCCATTCAGGTTCAGGCCAATATCTGAAAGAATGTGCAAACCTTATCATGCAGTAATAATACTTATAATTATATGTCCAAAGACAGACATTAAAACACATAGTTTTATACTGCAGATAATCAATATTAAATATCCTTTCATTTGGATTCCTGTTAGGCCATTCTTCAACAGTTCTCATTCTGTTGATCTGAAAGAATTCATATGCAGGAGTTCTTTCTCAGCTTCAGGTTGGATGATGATAAAATTGTCTATCAACAGCTCTTAGTCTACTCAAGTCTCCCATTTCAATTAATTTTTCTCGGGATGCAATAGTAATAGGATGATGAATTCTCCCAAGTCCATGCTGGGGAGGAAGCACATTTATATGAGTGTTTTGTGAAAATCCTGGAAGCCCAACTTCAATCTTTTCTGAATGCCTTAGTTGCCATGACAATTTCCAGTGATCCTTAAACACTTCCCATGTAGTATTGTCATCATAGTATTCAGTGACTGGAGTATTTGTTGCATCATCAAACACTTCTACTATGACCAGGCTTTTCCTAAAGTATGCAATTTGCATATGAGACTCAGAAGTAAAAGGCAATTCTAATCTTTTTGGAGGATTATTGCCTATCTTTGGCATAGTAATGAAATATCCAGGCTGGTTATTTAAACATAAACATGATCCATGAGGCTCTACTGCTAACAGAAAAGGAGAGCCTAAAATGCAATCAATAGGTAATTCAGAAATGTGAAACCTCATTCCTAGTCCATATTCTTCTAGGATTAATGTGCCTTTAGAAACTTCATGCTTGAAATCAGTATTTTTATTTCCTAGTCCAGTAGCAGATCCAAAACTAGGAGTCCAATATTTTGCAGGGATTTTATCTTTGTGCAACAAATTTAGATCAACGCCAGTATCTATAATTGTAGTTAGAGTAAAGATTTATTGGAAAATCTCTAACTGTATTTGAATATAATACTTCTGATATTTTATGGGAAAAACTTGCATACCTGGCATGCCCTGCATTTCTTCTGTAGTTTGCTCCTGTATCAGAGTTTTATAGGGAGCATCTTCTAGGGGTGGAGGATTTAATTCCAGCCTTTCTTTGATAGATTTAATTTCTTGCCTTGCCCATGAATCAACTGGATAGCTTAATTCAATATCTCCTTCTATCTTTCTGATTTTTTCTCTTATTTCAGAGACTTCTTTTCTGAGAGAAGAGACTTCTTTATCCTCATTTCAGGTATCCCATCTCAGAACCAAGTCACCTAGCTCAAAGTCATCTTCTTTAGTTCTTTTGTCAAAGATCTTTTTAATGCTCTCTTGGACAACCTGAGTTTTGTTGTATACTTCTTCTCTAGATTGTTGCAAGTGGATCATCTGGTTTATCCTTCTTTGACAATCGTTCGGCTCGGCCTACATCTCTTGCAGCAATTTCATTACAGGAACTCCTAAGGAAGTGGGAAAAACTGCTCCGATGCCATAGACCAGCTGATATGGTGACATACCAATTGACCTCTTGGTGGTCAGTCTGTCGGCCCATAGTGCGAAAACTAGCTTGTTATGCCAGGACTTTTTGTTTTCTTGCAAAGTCTTCTTGATAATGTTCACCAGGGTCTTATTGGATGACTCTGCCAGCCCATTCCCCTGAGGGTAATAAGCTGTGGAATGACCCAAACCAATATGATATTGGTTGCAAAATTCTATGAGTTTCTTAGATCAGAAAGCAGCTGCATTGTCAGTTATAATATTTCTAGGACATCCAAAACGAGACAAGATATTATTTTCAAGAAACTTAATAATGATAGTATCATTAGCTTACCTGCTTGGTACAACTTCGATCCATTTTTTGAAATAGTCTGTAGCAGTAAGAATCCACCTGTGCTGGCCCGAAGAAGGAGGATGTATTTCTCTGATAAAGTCTAATCCCCATTGCTAGAAAGGAGCTTCAACAGAGATTGGTTTCAGGGGCAAAGGAAGGAGCTTCTTTTTACCCTCGAAAACCTGACATTTATGACACGAAGTCACTTTCTGATGCACATCGGTGAACAACGTAGGCCAATAGAACCCAGCTCTGAGAATTTTATTAGCTGTGGTCTTCCATATCAGATGACCACCACAGTCTCCTGCATGAAAATCCTGCAATACTTTGTCAACTTCATCTTTTAATAGACAATTCAACAAAATACCTCCAGGATCCTTCCAATATAGATTGCCTTCTAGAATGAAAAATTTTAATGATTTCAATTTCAAAAACCTAGCTTTAGTTTTGGTCAGACCAGGGGGAGCTTGTAAGTTATGCAAAACAAAAATCAGGTCTGTGTACCATGGAGAGTTCATAAATACCTCTTTCATGCTTGGAGTCGCCTTCTCTCCCTGTTCATCTACTGCAGCTAAGAAATCAATATCAAGAGCATGGAAATTGGATTCATTCATTAACTTTGCAAGACCTTGACCTCTAATCAGTTTAGTAGGCTTAATCTCTATGTCATACTCTAGAATGCCAATAGAAATCCATTTTCCTCTCCGGCCATCTGGATTGTCCTGAGTTAAAATGTCTTTTACTACCACGTTCGGAACATATGCGATGGTGTGGGAATGGAGAATATATACTCTAAAATCCTTTATGGATTTCACCAGGGAAAAAGCTTGTTTCTCCATTATTTTATAATTCAAAGCAACATCTCTTAACGCTTTACTGAAAAAGGCTATGGGCTATTCATACCCTTCGTTGTTTTTCTGTAGTAATACTGTTGCAATGGTATGTTCAGAAGCGAAAGAGAAAAGGTAAAAATCTTTGGTGAAATCAGGATTGATCAAGAATGGGGCCTGTGTGAGTGCATGTTTAACTTATTCAAAAGACTGCTTAGATTCAGTGTCCCATTTTATTTTTGTGTACTTTTTTAACATGTTTTTGATGTTCCTGAGAAGCTCGGCCAGGTTAGGTATTAATCTTCTCAGAAAGTTTATTTTCCCAATGAAAGATTGTAATTCTTTGATATTCCTTGGGTGTTCCAGTTTCTGAATGGCTTCTATTCTGCTGGGATCTATCTTAATTTCGTCCTTATAGATTATGTGCCCCAACAATTTACCCTCCTCTAATCCGAAAAGGATTTTCTTAGGATTCAAAGAAATCCCAAATTTTCTGCATTTCTCAAATACTCGTCTGAGATGTCTTAAGTGCTCGTCATCGGATTGGGAAGACACAATTACATCGTCTAGATAAATGACAATAAATTTGTCAAGTTCTTCCACAAAAGCGATGTCCATCGCTCTTTGGAAAGTGGCCCCAACATTCATCAACCCGAAAGGCATTTTCAGGTACATGAAGGTGCCCCAAGGTGTTGTGAAGGTTGTTTTCTCTTGGTCATATGGGTGAACGAAAACCTGGTTATAGCCAGAGAAACCATCCAGTAAGGAGATTCAGCTAGATCCAACTACCTTTTGTAATATGTTGTCCATTTTTGGCAATGGGTAGTTGTCTTTTAGGGAAACCTTGTTCAGGTTCCGGAAATCAATGCAAAGCCTGATTTCCCCTGATTTCTTTCGGGTTGGGACCAGATTTGAAACCCATTTGGAAAATCGTAAGGGAACTATGATTTTAGTATCATACATCTTTTTTATTTCTTTTTCTATCAGGGGAAGTAACTTGGGATTGATTCTCCTAAGCTTCTGTCTGAAAGATTTTTGATCTTCTTTTATCGGGATCCTATGTTGTATGATGCTTGTGTCATAAGATTTTAAATCTTCGTAACCCCAAGAAAACACATCCGAATATTCCTTGAAAAGTTCAATGTATTTAAGTTTTTTCTCAGGGGGTAAAGATTTGGAAAGTTTTACAATTTTGGGTTTCTCTTCTGTCCCTATGTTACAGTCCTCAACTTCTTTACCACTGGCTTCAATTTTTGGTTTTTTAGCTACATCATTAAAATCAAATAGGTCTTCTAAAGAAACTAAACCCCTAGGTAAAACATTACTTTTTAAGTGAAAAACATCAAATTCTATCTCATCTTCACCTAACTCTCCTGAATCTATCTTATTTACACTACCATTTCCAAAATCAGATTTATTTACATTTTCATCCTCATTTTCTAAGTCTATGTTTGTACACTCGAAATCATTTTTACATTGTAGAAAATCTTCAATTTGGTCATCGTTCCCAAATACCTACCAGTATCTAATGTTTTCTGGGACAGTCAGTATGCACTTCACCTCCACCGTGTATGGGCGAGTGGAACGAAAAGGTATCTTGCATGTAGATGCTGACGTAGCTAACCCATCTGCTAAAATATTCTGTTCCCTGGGCATCACCTGCAAATCAACTTCAGTGAAACATTTAAGAGAATCCAAAAAAACATTCCTATAAGCTCTGAGACGGGGATGTTTTGCTACATACTCACCTTTGATTTGTTTGATAATTAATTTGGAGTCCCCTCTTACCATGATTTGTTTGGCACCAACTTTCTTTAGTAGTTCCAGACTGAGCATCAAAGCTTCGTACTCGGCTATGTTGTTAGTGCATTGAAAATTCAGTTTGTAAGAATGGTTTTCCGAATACCTAGATTTGTGATTGTGTAACAAAACTCCTGCTCTAGCTCTGTCTTTGCTTACAGCTCCATCGAAGTCCATGCTCCAAAAATCTGTTGGCAATTATTCACTTATCACGTTTTTCTTCCCTTTTGCCTCGGTGGTTTCTTGGTTTTCGTTTAGATCAAATGTATCTTCTTCCAGCTGAGCGATTTGCTCTCCCATATCACCGTCATTATATAGGATGAAGGAATCTAGATCAGAGTGTGCAGAGTACAGAGGGTAGTTATGTGGTTTTTCCTGGCTGTTGACCATATATTTCATCAGCGTCTCTCTGTACAATATTCTCTGTTGTCCGAAAATTGGGATGGTGGCATATGACATATCCAACTGCAAAGTACCTTTCAACTTATCTCCCCAAGACCTGGATAGCAACATACCATATTTTGGGGGAAATTCCGCGACCACAACATCCATAACCATGTTTTTTGTTGGAATCTAAACTAGAGTGATACATAAGTCCTTGATCAATCTGATACATCTGACTTTGTTAGAGTCAAAAGAGTGTAAGTCCTTGTAAGGTCTGGTGACCTCGAGTCCTAGTTTTTTCATCACTTCTTTAGGCATCAGGTTATGGGAAGCACCTGAATCTAACATAGCATTATGCAGAATCAAGTCGTGTATATTAAGGATGATGTAAAAAGGAGAAACAACACCATTGTCAGTCTGACCATCAACTTCAGGGCCAAACAGGAGTTCAGGTTGATCGTCGGTAAGATTTACAGTGTCTGAATGATTCGTCGATCCAACGGTTAAGGCCTTCATGCCTATATCAGGTTCAATGCTCAGCGCTTTGATCACTCGCAATCGGTAAACGTCCTTACTCATCAAATCGGAAAGGGGAATGGGAATTTTCACTTTGGCTAATTCCCCTTTGAGGCTGAAAGGAGTAGGTGCTCTGCTTTGGCTCGATAATTCTAATTTTTCCACCATAGTCTTCTGGGCGGAAGTATTTGGTGGGTTGGTTGATGAAACCTCAGTCTGCATTGATCTTTGCAAAATGGTAAGGTTTCTTTTTTTGGAGCTTCAGCATTACCTTTCTCAGGGATCTTTTTGGTAGAAGGCTCAGGGGCTTTCTTGGTTTCGACCACTTTCTTGGTTTCGGTTACCTTTTTTGGGGAGTTTTCATCCATCTTCTTACTTCACAAATTGTACTACCTGTATACCTCCATAATGGCATTTTCAAATGCATGTTGTTCAGTCTCTTCAGCTTCTTCGCTCACCTACGTTTGAGAAAGGAGGAAAATTTCATGCTCTTCCTAAGTGAGGAAAATAGCTTCGTTATCATGAATGCCCATGAGGTTTATGTGTGTGTCCTCCAATTCTTCAATTACCTCTTCTCCTTCATCGGCATAAGTTTCCTATAGGAGTGGTCTGATCTGTTGATCAGGACCCCTCTGTTCTCTTTGATCCCTAAGATCTCTCTGCTTGATTTGAGGAGGATTTCTTCTGAAGTTAGGATTCCAAATTTGTGGAGCGGGTTGATTTTCTCTAGGAGGATTTCTTTCAGATACAGTAAGTCTCTCCATCATCCTTTCTATTGCTCTAGCTAAGGAATCTAATTTGGCATTAGAAGAAGATGTGGAAGGTTCTTCTTTAATCGTAACTCTCCTTTCGGTCCTCTGTCGTGCCCTTTTAGCCAACATGTTGGCCTCCACACTTATCGCGCTTTTTTGCATGTCTTCCAAGGTGGTGGAGTTTCTTTCCCTCAATTGATATGACATATCAATGTCGAAACCATCAGGGAATTTTATTAGTGCTAAATCTCATGGGGGTTTAATATCGGTTGGAATTGCATTGTACAGATTATTGAAGCAGGGGTAGTAATCTTGAACTGTCTCACCTTGATTCCTTCTGATGTTTTCGTATTCTGACAAGATTTGAAGAGGATTTTTCTTTACCTCCCATATGTCTAGAAAACTTCTTTGAAACGTTGTAAGGTCGAGCACTGAGGCAACACATAAACCCTTGTACCATTTCTTAACATCACCGGTCAAACTCTGCGCAAACAATCTCATTTGAATGTCAGCTTCATCTACTTCCTGCAGATCAAAATAGTCATCCATTTTATCAACGTGTTGTTGTGCACTCAAGAGCCCTGTTCCATCAAACTTTGGAAGTCTCGTTTGATAATCCTGGGGCATAGCATGTAGAGGTGCGGCCAACACCAAAGGAGCATATCTGGCTGCCATGATAGGTGGAGGAGGTGGGACAGCAACTTGGATGATAGGTGGGGATGTAACAGAAGACGAGGAGGAGGAGGTGGGACAGCAACTTGGATGATAGGTGGGGCGGTAACAAAAGACGAGGAGGAGGAGGGACTTGCTGGCACAGAGTGGGTGGTTTGAGGTTTTGTAGTGGGAGATAGTATTTCAAGGGTTTGGGGTTGCATGATTTTTGGGTCTAAAACGACTTCAATTACAAAGCTATCAGATTTCGTTCTAAATGGGCTTTGTTTAAAAATGGTGTCTAAGTCAAAATCTTGAAGGGAAACGAGTTCCTATAGGAGAGAAAGGGACTTGTGAAGGAGACTATGACTCCCTGAACCTTCTGCAACGGTCTTCTTTCTAAGTAACTATTTTGGATTATCAGTCTCTATTGCAGGTTTTGGGTCTGGGTGAGATCGAATATAAACTCTTTTAGGAGCTAGAGTTTTTTAATTTTTATATATTTTTTAGTTTTATGAGTCCAAAATTAATATGCACAAGCCTTTAACAACCTCTAAACATTATTTATTTCTCAAATTTACAATTTTTTCAGAAACAAAGTCTTCTTCTAGGGAAAAAGAAAACGTGGGGTTGAAAGTTTGTTCAGTTCCCCAGTATGGTCACCACTATGTTAACGCTCTGTAAATTCCCAGAGGTTGTCAGGGTAGAAGAAATTTATAGAGGTAACTTTATCCAACCACTTCGAAACTGGAATCTAGCCCTACCAGTTTCAGAGAGGGATCTCTCTGTATGATTTAGCTATGTTTTAACTTTTAAGATATTAGGCTAGTTATATAAAATAAGATTGACTAGTTTGTTGTTTTTGTTAAGTTGGATGAAGGGGCTTTATGCATCCATTGGGCTATGGGGTCTGTATTATAAAGATAGAAATATAAACCAAAAACAAAATATTCTTTTCGCAGGGAAAGATAATGCATTCGTTGGATTCTTTAGCATTAAAGTGATTAGTAGCAGAAGAGATGAGAATATCAATTAAAATGAAGAAGCATTTAAGAATTTCTTCACTGTAATATCAGAAGATAAACATTAAGACCTTTCAAAGTCAAAAAACAAGGTATACAAAGATAAATCATGCAACATGCGTTACTTTTAAAAGATTAGATTAGAAAACAATATGACAACTGAGTGAGAAGGACATTTAACATAGAAAAGAAAACATCACTAATGAATAACACGTGAGAATCCTGTGAAACGTCTATTTTTATTACTAGAAGATCTCTTGATAAAAATTACAGTCTTTGTAGCTTGCAGGGCATAAAGATCAACCCTCAGTACTTCAAAGTTTGAAGTATTTATAATCAAAATTACATACGAACCTGTCATTAAAGATCAGGATGTGGCAAATCTAAATTTAGCTAACTAACTTAACAAGATACAAAAATTTAGGAAACTGCTTGATGATGTGTTGAAAATTCATGCTGATTTCTGGGGTGAACCGTTGGTGAGGCCTCTGCACGACCTTGTCTGACTGGATAGTTGACTAGGCTTGGACACCTCATCGACTACTCAATCAGATTGCAAATCTCTTCCCATCAAAGATTACTGGGAATGCTAACTTTGAGTAATCTTCGGTATACTTCGTCCATCTCTGTGTATTTGGAAAAAGTTGGCTTGATGACGAAGATGTACTGGATCTCATGCTGTATACTGATGTCTAATAGTAAAGCATCTAAGAATGCCTTGCCCGTGATACTACCTTGTATTCCTAAGACTTTTGAGCTATCCTTAGCCACAGTGGCTAGTTTCTTTTTGTAATCAGCAAGCATCATTAACTTGTCATTTATAAGTCTCAAACCAGGAAGGCCTTTCTTCTGCAGAGCTTCGATCTTGCTGAAATATCTTTGCACTCTTGTTTCCATGGTCTGGACTTTTTCCTCCATGGTCAGGACCCTCTTGACCTCAAGGATGGTCTTTGTCCTATCTTCAATTTTCAAATTCTCTAGCTCTTCTTTGTTTTTTGAATTTAGAAATTTGATGATCTCGGCAGCTTCTGTGGGCATCTCTCCCAGTTCTGCTCTTATCTTTTCGATAGCCTGCTGACTTCTTTGCACCAGTTCATTTTGCTCGAACATGATTTGTATCATCGGCCATATTTCATTCATGGACTTGGTGATATCCATCCAGACACTTTCTTTGACCTCAGCAAGTGTTTTTCCCGCCATTGTTTTCTTTTGAAGCTGTTGCAATTCCTGTTTAAGCTTGTCTGAAGTTTGTTTCTCCTTGGAGTAGATGGCTTGGAAGGAATATTTGAGTTCCTAAAAGTTCTCAATCTCCTTTTTAAGTCTGCTAATATCTGTCTCTTGTAAATTCATCTCTTCCATAGATTTAGCCAGCTCAACTGTTTTCTCCAGAGCTGTCAGTGGAGTTGCTGATGGAATTTCTACTACAGACATTGTGCTCACTCCTGTGAGTGGGACTGCGCTCAGTGGAATGACTCTCATTGGCTTTGACTGCTCCTTCTCTTTCACTAGTTTTTCCAATTCTGCTTCCATTTCCTTCAACTTTGCATTCTGCTCCATGATCATCTTGAGCATCTCATCCTTTTCCCCTTCTATCTCCACTATTTCCTTTGCCTGTGAATCTTCTATTGGTGGTAGTTTCAATTGTTTCCTCAGAGATTCTATATTGGCATTTTTATTTTTGAGCATCTCCTCGACTACTTTCATATTTGAGGGATCATATCCGATCTTGAGGACCATTTCTTCCAACGTCTTAATCCTATTATCCTTGGAAAATGATGATATTTTTTCTAACTTCAGTTGCGTCTGGACATTGCTCAGAGATACCTGTAACTTGGAGGTAGCAGTAGAGGCATGTGCCAATGTGGAGAAAACCATTTCTCCAGTTTGCCTATGCAGATCCATTTGATCAGCTGGATGCACATCTTTAGTCTGAAATTCAAATGTTTCCCTTTTGTAATCGATGATTACTTTTGGGTCTGGCACCTGTGCTTGCAGAAATGCCATGTACATTCTACCCTTCTCAGTGTCGAATGCAGACAACAGTCTGTGTTGTGCAGTTGATGTTTGCTTCTAGAACTGAGCATACGTGCTGCTGGTCAACGTCTGATTTTTCTTTTTGATCAGATCATACTTCTCAAAAATACTCAATTTTGGTCCTGTTTTGCTCGGCTGGCTGACTAGTGGAGTATCTGTAGGCTTCTTGGGCAACACAGTAGTCATGATTTGTTTGTTGCTTGTACTAAGGAGCGACCGATCAACCTCCATAGTTGTAGTGGATTGGATTCCTTTTTCACCAACCATGTCAGGTGCCTTACTAGTTTTTGGCCTCTTGGTGTGTAATTGGAATTCTTCAAATGATACTTCAGTGATGGAAGGTGAAGTGTCCTTCCTGGGCCTTTTCTCTTTGGGAACCTATGGTGTAGTCATATGTGAGATAGTGACTGAAAGGTCCTGCTGTTCTGTCTCAACCAGATTGTTTGGCTCCCATTCTGTCTGGTTGGTGAACTTCTCTATCTCAGGCCTGGATGTATGAACATACGGGATAATTTTATTCTTAACTCTCATCTCTAAAATTATCTCGCAGGGGTCATAATGCCATATGAAGCTAACAAAAAACTTCCTTTCTTTTAGTAATCTGTCTGCTTCCTCCCCAGCACCTTGGTTATTGCAGATGAAAGATCCAATCTTCCCTTTGATTCTGAGCTATTGCTTCTTCTTCAGAGACACAAAATGTATGTCATCTAAATTGATCATTTGCCTTATGTACTCCAGGGAAAATATCCTCACGAACAGATACTTGGGTAACTTGTATGGAGACAATTTGCACCCATACACTCTGATCTCTATGTGGTCTTGGTATAGATACCAGTCTCCCATTTTTGCAAGGTCTGAAAGGTGTAAGATCCTCTTAATTTCCTCATTTATTCTCGGCTCGGGTCTGCCACTGAGCATGCTCACCACGGGATGGTACAACTGATCGATAAATTGTTTGAAGCTGAATTCTGTAGAGTTGTGTCTAAGCAGCGAAGTCCACATTGTCACTGCTTGTGGCCCCCCATCCTTTTCCATCTTCTGCATCGAAAAGGAGAATTTGTCCGCTTGAAAGAATATGAACATGTAAGCCAGTATTGAGGAATACCAGAACATGCCTTCTGTGGCAAAATTTGAGAATTTCTCATGAATGTTGTCTACCAGGAATTTGTTGTATTCGAACTGAGAGGTGGGTCTCTCATCTATGGAGAAAATGGATAGAAAACCCAATATGGGTTCATCCACCCATTGATCCGAAAAATACCCAAGTAGAGCACAGAGCAACGAGATGACCTGGATTCCCTTCACTGAGAATAGGGAGGAAGGATATGGGGGATTTGTAGTGGGGAGCTGAGTGGCCTATGGGAGAAAAAATGGAAAATCTAAGCTCTTTGGGGGAATGATAATTTCTGATACAGTTCTGTGATAATTTCAAGATTGAACGGTGAGATGGATTCGGCTCTGGGTATCTGCATCATCTGATCAATGGTTTTAGGTGTAATGAGGAAACGAATTTCTCCTAATGAGGACACTATGGCTCTCTGGTTGGGGATGTAATGGGATTGGCATTTGAGGGCGAATTTGGGGAAATGGTGAACCTGGGGGAAAAGATACAAGGGCAGGTTTGACTCCCAGAGCCCAATTTCATCACTTTGGTCCAAGAAAACGTCCTTTAGCCACAACTATAAATCTGCGAAGTCGAATTCGCATCCAGTGTCTACGATTAAATGGTCGTTGTCAGCCAAAGGGATCCTATCAAGGTCGACAAGAGGCAGGAGGAAAGGATTTTCCTCGGCCTCTGTTTTCTTTGATTTTGGCGCCATCACTATAACAATACCTGCAAATAAAACAGAACAGTTAGCGGGGATGACTATGGCTTTGGACGACTGACTGTAATGGAGAGGAAAATGGGGAAAAATTCTCTGGTGCAACGACAAGGTAAATGATGAGGAATTGAAGGGTGAAGGTAGTTTTGAGAAAACGGATACCCGTTGGGCGCGGGAGACAGGTCAACAAGTTAACGGATAAGTTAGCCAGTAATAAATGGCCAATGGGTCATTTAGAGCGTGAGATGGCAGGTGACAATGATTGAAGAATATGATTGGGTGACGTGGAGGGAGTCGATTGGGGACTTGACCATGGTGAAAAAACTTGTAATAGGGTGAGAGGACTGACAGAGTAATGAGATGTGATCTTTAGGGGAGAACGTGGAAAATGATGTCATGGGGTGACATGGTATGTCATACGATGGAAGGCGGCGGGATTCAAAATGACTAAATTCTTTCCACATAGAGATAAGGGGACCACTAGAAAACAATCCATTCCAGACCCCCCCCCTCCGTTAAAAACATAATGGTCGGGGGGTCCGAAAAACAATATGAGTCGTCCATCAGCGCGCCTGCCCCNNGGGGGTTCGGAATTCAATCTCAGTCGTTGATGAAAGCACTGGCGCCTCAGCCGTTTAGATGTGTGCCTTCGTTATCTCCAATTCTGGAACCCCCCCTCCATTAAAAGCAGAATGGTCGGGGGGGTCTGGAAAGACCTGTCAGTCATAGATATGGGCGCCTGCTCTACGACCGTTCATCTATGTGCAGTCTTTATTTGGTGAGCGCAAAATCATATTTTCTCGGAAACTTAGGATAAGTGTGTTTTATGGGTTTGTCCAAGCTTTCCCTGTCTTTATCACCATGGGGGTTAAACATCAAGCCTTTAAACCTCAAAGATATGGTTCAACATTGATCATCATACTTGTTTTATTGAGATAAAGCAAACTAACCTATGCTCTAACCCAATTACCTGTGACAATTAGCCCAGATTAAATTGTTGAACTAAGAAATTACTCTATCCTGGGGTTATCTAACCAAGATTAAGCAGTTTGGTCAAATTTATTCACTAGCTAACCTAATCACCTGGCTAAGATTAAACAGTTTAGCCAAGCTTATTCACTACTCCTATCAACATCAATTTAAAAGAACTTGGCCATGCTTGAACGGTATGGACCAAATCATTGTTATTGCATGGGGCTCTATTGAATTTCTTTTATGCCCTCTTTTATTCTCTTTCTTTCTTTTGTTTTTCTTTCTTTTTCTTTTTCTTTTCTTTTCTTTTTCTCAAATTATTTGCAGAATGGAAAATCATTTGACAAACAAAAACACTTAAAAAGATAACATTTCAGTCGCCAGTTGATCCTCTAAACTATAGGGTTATAACATATTTTATTTGATTCCTTCGAAGATTATGGTTTTGAAAATGTCCTCAGAACTGAAGGAGTAGAGCATGAGAAACAAACACTTCTGAAGGAGGCATGTCCTTCTATTTTTGTTCATCAAGAATAAATGTTTCCTCATATGTTTCATGACCCTGTGGCATGCTATATGGAGTGTTTTGACAATAAAAATTTATAGCTTATGATGGGTTGTAAACTTAAGAATAAAGATGATGGTCAATCAATGTCAACATTAAATATGGATTGCTTGCCACCATGGGGTTTTTTCCAGTTAGCACTATCTTGCAGTTCAAAAGATTTCCATTCCTAGCCGTCTCAAATGATTTTTCAGTCTCTTGGTGGAAATCAAAGGGTTAAATCACATAAAAGCAAGAATGCAGTGGAAAATGTGAAACATGAGTGTTGTTTTGTGCATGTGTTGGAAGATCCATTTGCAGTTATGTTAGAAACAATAAACAGTCCCAATAATTTTGAAATTCTAAGATTTGAATTCATGTGTAAATTCTTGAATGAATTATCAGTAAACAGGCTTTGGAGCAAGTGTGTGAAAAGAAACCAAACAATAGATAACATGATTGCATGGTTGCATTCGCAGTATGATTTCATTTGATTGGGAGCTCGTTTATGCAGTTAGGGTAGGTAGGTGCGAATAAGCTTGATGATCAAGCGTTTTTTCAAAGTTTAGATTTTAAAATAAAGTGTTCAAATAGATTTTAGAAGTATATCCATCGTCCAGTCTTCAGGTTAAAGAAGTGGGTTGACCTTGGTTTTCAGCAGACATTAGTGATAGGTCTGAGCAGGGTACACACCCGTTTTGGGAGAAGCTCGATGGATCGAACACAAGATCTACGCATTCTTTGCTACCTCACTGGGAGGATAGAATCCCCAGTTGGAGCCCATGTTGTCACCATTTAAATTTTTGGTGTGAGTATGAGATTTCAGGGTTGGCGAGGTGCTAGAACAATTTGGAAGTCCAATAAATTCGAGGAAATGCTAGAAATGGCATAAAAGGGTTAAATTTGGTGGAAGTGTTAGGTGAATCAGACCTGGAAGGGTATAGATCACTGCCCGCCGAGATAAACGGTTAGGAAATAATTCGGGGTTGGAAACAATGCAGAGGTTAAAATTTCTAAGCGGGCTCGAAATTTCAACCGTGGTTTCCCGCAAAGGCACGTGGCATCCTCAGATGCATTTCGAGGGGAAAAATGGGTAAACTCAAAACCACCCCATCACGCCCCCGAAATCATGTGTTAAACGTCATTAAATGGGTCAAATCCAAGGGTCACATGTGGAAATGAAACTTGACGGTCAGTCTAATCATCTCGAGACACTTGTTTAGATAGCATTCGTCCACACAGTGCCAAGTAAGTGCCACCAAGTAGTCGATTTAATACTCATCATTGGAAATCAATGGTTGAACGTGAGAGGTCATTATCCCTGTAAGGACTTTCGTCAGTAGCCCATGATTAGCACTTGATGACGATTGTTATTCTAAATGCAAGTGAAATTATTCTAATTTGGGTAATTGAAGGTTTATTCTAGAGCGAGATACCTGCAAATCAAATCACTCGTCCAATTCGTATGAAGTTGGGGGAGATAGGATCATTTTGTTAGAATATAATGGATGTGCTCATTTAACCATAGACAATATCACTATTGTCACCTAACCATAGGCCGAAGCCACCCCCGAGCACCTTAACCTTGACAGAGAATCATTCTAGAAGCAAACCCTAGGCTAGATAGCCAAACAAGATAATGCACCTCTCTCCAAGGATAGCGCACCAAGAAAGAATAAAAAAACTAATCAGAAATTCCAAACCCAGAGAAGACCGAGACTATAGACTAGCGACAACAACTTCTCCAGAACTTGCGCACAAAACTGCCCAACTACAGTGCGCACAAGTGCTACTGTAGTTCTGAGAATACCTGCCAGAATGAAGACTGGCCTCCTGTATTTATACTAAAACTGGCAAATTGCCTGGGCCGACTTCTCATTCTAGGTGCCTATTTACTTAGTATATAATATTTCATTAGTCGTCTTCTTCTCTTGGAGGCTAATAACCTAATACAAATTATCCTCTTGAGCTGACTTGTCTTCTAGGGTTATTAGCCAACTAATTAGGGTTTCTTCTTGCTTCCCAAAATATTCTACTCTCGTCAAGTTTACACGTGGAGGTAAATACCTCCCGCAGCTACCATAATATCAACACTCCCTCCTAGCTAGGGAGGTATTTGAAGGTAATGGTCTTGAGCAAAAACATACCATTCACCTGGTATCATCAACATAGTCGTATACACTATCTCATGACTAGATCATGAGTACCATCATTACTATCAGTGCCATCATCTGCATCACTTCTCGAAACCATACTCCATCTGAGTAATCAGACATGATGCTGGATAATTCACTCACTCCATAGAGTGACACAAGAGCCTTTCTTCTAATCTGGACATATGTCCTAGAAGAATAAATGTCCTGAACCATTTTCCATATGGGAATTCTCTGTCCATCTAGCTGATAATCATTTCCAACACTACTAATAGTCTTCAAGGAAATCAGAACAATGCCATTCAATAGAACACAATTGTGTCTATCCATAGTAGTACACAACTACAGTCCAGTGATACACTGCCACACCAAGTAGCACACAGATACTTGATCAGTGACATATAGTCGCAATCAGTGGAACACATCCACTACAGTAGTATACATCTATTGTTTGGAGACATACAGTCTCCATAACAATCATATTATCAACCTACATATAAAAACATTGTTATGATATATAAAGTGAATCATCTGGGCCATTCTTCCACTCACATCTGTGAGATCTGGAATAACATCTGCCCTAAGAAATTAAAACATCAATGATGAGGTATCTAGACTATTCTTTTCAAGCAAGGAAGAATAACTGTCCCGATTTCTGAGTTTGGACCATTCACCTATCTGGGCCATTCCTCTGGCACTAAACAAAGTGCAACCTGGAGATAATGAGTCTACCCTAGGGAATGCTTGTCCCTGATTGTTGAACCTAGACCATTCACCTATCTGGGCCATTCCTCCAGCACTAAACAAAGTGCAACCTGGAGAGAATGAATCTGCCCTAGGGAATGACTGTCCTGCACCAACCTCCAAAACGGACCATTCCTCGAAACTTCTCACAACTCTGAGCTTCGAAAGAATGATTGTCCGGTGAGGAAGACCAGTCTTCTTGACCACTACTGAGAGTGACCGTCAAGAAGAGAGACTGTCCTAGAGCATTCCCTATGTTAACCACAAGGGGAATCGTTGTCTATGGTACATTAACAATCCATCGAACCATTTTCATTACGAAAATGACTGTTCGATCTGGACCATTTTCTGAACTGGAAAATGCCTGCCCGTCAGAAATCTCAAACCACTTTTCGAGCTAGAAAGGAACTGCTCATCCTGGACCATTTTTCAAACTAAAAGATGATTGTCCATAAATCAATAACACATCAGCTCCCTCCCAACCTAGGATTCATCTCTTCCTTTTCCAATAAGGAAGTCGTCTCCAAGAGCTCCAACTTGAGTACACAAACTCTTTCATCTTGAACAGAGGATTTACCAAATTGTCTTCTTATCTTCTCATCCGTGAAGATATATATTGGAGAACCACTTCTCCTTTTTGGAGAAGTGGTTCTCCAATATATATCTTCACGGATGAGAAGATAAGAAGACAATTNCCTTTTCCAATAAGGAAGTCGTCTCCAAGAGCTCCAACTTGAGTACACAAACTCTTTCATCTTGAACAGAGGATTTACCAAATTGTCTTCTTATCTTCTCATCCGTGAAGATATATATTGGAGAACCACTTCTCCTTTTTGGACTTCATCACAGATAATGTAATGTTTGATCTCAATGTACTTCGTTCTTTCTAGAAAACTAGTTTTCTGAAGGCTTCATATAGCTCTGATCATCATAGTTGAATTCAACTCTTTTGTTTCTTGCCAGCTCATAACATCGTGGCAAGGGTCAAACTTGGAACATATACAAGTGGTACTTATTCTATCATCATGAGAGATTTTTCATGGATTGGAAATCCATCATGCTTGAGTTCTGAGTAACCATTATGATACAGTATATTTTTTATAGAAGGTTTTTCACCACGCTTCTGTTGTGCATTGGAGGCTCCGCACCTTCTTTTTTTAATCCATACAAAACGTTATTCCATCTGCATACAAGAGTCTCTTCCTGGTATACCTCAAATCCTTGAGGTTTTTCTACATACGTTATTTGTTCAATTATTCTAGAGAATGGTCTTTGCATTCATCTAATGTAAACTCCAACCCATGGATATAGCGGACGATATAATGGCTCATGTAGAGGTATGTCTAGTTTACTAGAATAAGCAATCATCATAGTCTTGTCCCTCCATATGGGAGAAACCTCTAGTTATGGATCTCGCAATGGTTACATTCATAAGTCTTCCATACATTGTTCTTCATCATAGCTTTCATTTCTTCTGCTTGATTTCTTTTAGTGATTTCAGGTCATGCTGGTAGTCTTGTGATTCTCGATACAATGACTGGTTGTTCTATCTTTTCTTTCTCTTTTGGAACCTTCATTTTCTTCCTTATGTTTTTCTTTAGCTCTTAGGTCCATGGATGTTTCTATAGATGCCATGCCTTGAAGATTCCAACTTGTTCCTTTCATCATAGGATCATGGATGTGGATGGACAACTAGGGATACTTTAAGGCTTCTTTTGGAAGAAGACTTCTTCTAAGGTCACAATGAACACATGTTGCTTTTTCATGGTTGATTCCATGGATAGATACTTCATCATCTTCAATGGATCATATAATTTAGGATTAGTTCCCTCCTAATCCTTGCTTCATGCATGGATTCCTACTCTTCTTTTGGAAATATATAATCAGCTCTCTCCATCTAGGATAGTCCATGCTTTCGTCTGCATTCTTATTGCCTTCTGCAAAGTGTCACAATTTTTTTTCCAATTTCCTCTTGATTGTTGACTTCTTTCTGTCTTTACTTATTCTAGGTTTCTTCAAGATTGATTATTATTTTGGCTTATCTTGCAACTGTTACTTATGTAATATCTTCCACATGAATTGTTACCAGGGTTTGCTAATGTACTTCATCCTTTCATGTGTATTGTCTGACTTGTAGTCATAGTGATAGCAATCCTTATCTTGTTGTTCTTCCATAGGTATAGTTTCTCTTGTAACATATTATCTTCTAGGAAATAGATATGTAAGATATGTACATAAAACATGGCATGTAAAATAACTATGAGGAGTATCGTTACCTTGTCTTAGAAGAAGAAGTATGTTTCATCCTGCTTAGTCTTCTTTGAAGGTTCCTTTTCTTGGACAACTGATTATTTGTGTGTCTCCTTCCTTTTCTTTAGCTCGGGACAATGATTCTTGTAGTGACCATACTTTCGACAGTTGAAGCATTGTATTTCTAACATATCTTTCTCTTGATTTGGCTTCTTCCTGGAGCCAAACTTCCTTTTATTCCTGAAATTCTTGAACCTTGCTGTGAAATCTTGATCATCGTATTTCTTTTGGGGTTTCTCTTTTGCACTAATCCTTGATTATTCTTGTGCACAACAAGTCCAAATTTCTTCAAATGTAGGATACTCCTTCCTTGTGTTCATGCTTGCGGAAAATACATCCCATGTCTTGGGAAGACCATTGAGTACTATGTTTACCAATTCCTTCTCTGAAATGATCTCTTCAATAGCTTGTAGTTGATCTCTTAACTGAGAGATTCTTACAAAGTATGATGTTATGTTGTCATCATCATTCATCTTCATGTCACGAAGCTCATTCTTTAGACTCATTACTTGCCCAATGTTTCTGACTGAGAAGAGGTTTGTTAGGGAATCATACATCTTAAACGAATCGAGATGGGACATGTAGGGTATCAAGTGGTCTTTTATAGAATCCACTATGATAATCATGTAATTGATGTCATTGTCTTTGAACTTCTCCATAGCTACAATGTTCTGCAGTTCCTTTTCTTCTCCTTCTTCAAACTCTGGTTCCACAATATCCAACACTTTATTCTTGGCAAGGATGATATCAATCCTTGTCTTCCATGCTCTAAAGTTAGAAGCCCCATATAACTTGTTTTCTGACTTCATAGAGTAAGTCATGGTTGCCTTGACTTGGTCAGCCCTATATTTGACCAAAAACTCAACCTTGATGTCTTAGCTTGCTGAGAGTACCAGGAGATGCGCTAGGCTAGGGTGCACTAGTCTATCCAAAAATTAGTCCAATCCCTTCACTTAAGGTGCCTCAATGAGAGGATTAGGGTTTCTACAACTGCACCTGCTAGTAACCCTAGCGTCAGTGCTTTAGTAATTTCTCCTGCTAGAAACCCTAGCGGTAGTTCTTCAATGAGCTTAGTATCCTTATGGCTATGCTCCCTTCCAGTGGTTAGACTGAATGAAGGAGGTGTAGGCCCATAACCTGTTAGAATATAATGGATGTGCTCATTTAACCATATACAATATCACTATTGTCACCCAACCATAGGGAAAAGCCACCCCCGAGCACCTTAACCTTGACAGAGAATCATTCTGGAAGCAAAAACTAGGCTAGATAGCCAAACAAGATAGTGCACCTCTCTCCAAGGATAACACACCAAGAAAGAATAACAAAACTGATCAGAAAGTCCAAATCCAGAGAAGATCGAGACTATAGACTGGCGGCATCATCTTCTCCAAAACTTGCGCACAAAACTTCCCAACTGCAGTGCACACAAGTGCTACTGCGGTTCTAAGAATGCATGCCAGAATGAAGACTGGCCTCCTATATTTACACTAAAACTGACAAAATGCCTGGGCCGACTTCTCATTCTGGGTGCTTATTTACTTAGTATATAATATTTCCTTTAGTTGACTTCTTCTCTTGGAGGCTAATAACCTAATACAAATTATCCTCTTGAGTCGACTTGTCTTCTAAGGTTATTAGCCAACTAATTAGGTTTTCTTCTTGCTTCCCAGAATATTCTATTCTCATCATGTTTACACGTGGAGGTAAATGCCTCCCACAACTACCATAATATCAACACCTGTTCCCTGGAAAAATAGAGAGAGATGAAGAGGAAGATCCAATGGTTTTCAGTAGACCAGAAATTCAAACAATATGACAGGGCCATCAAGTAAAAAGAGAAAAGGGCATGCTGCAAAATTCCTAACAGCAAAATCTCGCAGAAAATCTGTTGATGAGCCTAAATCAGACGAAGAGATCAGGTTGAATCCTATTATGAGGGATTTGATCATTAATGTATATGCAAATAGATACCACACACAAGCTGGCAAAAGTGAAGGGAAGAAACAACGAAAGGAGGAAGTTAAAGCTGGAACAATCGAAAGCATTGAAGAAGATCAACCTAGAGGGCTTGATACATTAAAGGAAGAAATTGAAAAGTTAAAATGAAGCTACATGCCAAGCTAAATTGAGTATGTTTTAGGGAATTTTGTGATATTGTAGACAAATGTCATTTGGAGGAAAGATCCTAGGTATTTTGGTTTCTATTTGTAACTGCCCCGAGAAAGTAGGAGTTTGGTTTTTTATGCTCTCTGAAACCGATGTTTATTTTTGGAATCTTGTTTGAGATGATCTGTTTTTTCGGTCTCATATGTAATTTATCTATATATACTGTTAAAAAGATAAATTAAGGGTTCGACTGGCTAGAGAGAGGCCTGCCTCTGTAGCAGGAAAAATTTGTGATTTCTTATGGATTTTAATATAAGTAGAGACGGTTTTCTTAGATATTCAAGATTCATCATGGCGTTGATGTTCAATATGTTTTCCTATATTTCATATTCATGAATGAGTTTTTCTGCTAGTGATAATCTTTAAACAAAAGAAGGAATTCATCTTGCTGGTATTCCTTCTCATATTGATTATACTTGTTATGTGTTTATTGGTTTCTGGTTCAGAATTCACACTTGATTGGTGCTCTGTATTTAGTAGCTAACCTTTATGTTTCTTCTTCTCAAGCTATACCAAGAGATCTGTCTTCTGTTAGACGCCTCTTTTCATAGTGGTCTTTCCTTTCTTTCCCACGACCATCTCATATTACTTATTTAGTTGAACACCATGCCTAGTTTGCCTTTGTTCCCTCAGGAATACATAGCTTATAAATCTTCAGACAATTTCAAGAATTGACCCCATTTCCCAATGGCCTTGTTCTCATGTTTTTCCTACCACTTTGTAAAAAAATTACCCTATTGTAGAATCTGACCTCTGTGTGTCCATTGTCAAACCTTTTTTGAGTATTTTCAGTATCTATAGGTCTGAGAGATCCCTCTCTAGTTGGAAGGGTCAGGATCCAACCTAAATTTGGTTGAAACAGTTACCTCTGTCATTTGTTCATCAACCAAACAAATTTACAAAGTGCTAACAGAAAATACAATCCCCTTCATTATAGTATGATGAAAGGTGGATATCATGCTTAGGGTTATGAAATGTTTCAAGATCACTCCCCTAGGGTCATGGTTTCTGGAATCCTGTGTTCATAGGATCAACTCTTTAAGGGTAACTACTTCTTTCTTTACAAGTGGGAGATTCAACAAGGTAAAGTCTCCTACTTTTATAGGGAACCTATGCCAATTTCTCTTGTTAATGTTAGACAAATACCCAACGATTCCTCCTTCTATCGTCTGATAAGCTATCTCCCTTGTGATAATTTTATCCAGGACACATTTACGAAGTAGATGGGGTGGATAAGAGCACCCAAAAACTCTGATATAGGTGAAATGTTTCTCCATATATCGATATCCTATATATTTCAGGGCTTCAATAGCTATTGGGGTCAACTTATGGGGTGTTTGGATGAAAATAAGATAAAACAAAGGAGCCATGAATTGGTCACAGGTTTCATAAAAGTACTCTTTATAATTGCTTTCCCATAATTCTGAGTAGTACACATGAATAGGTGGTTAATCCTCATTCTAATTCCAATTCATCTTAGGAAAATAAGTAGAAGCAAAAAATACATGAAGTAAAAAGACATATGTATAAAAGATTGATTTTTGGTTGGTGGGGGTGCCTCGAGTATTGTGGGGGAAGTTGTTTGATATAATATGGGCCTAGCTAAAAAATTCCCTTGCTTCTATTGTAATGTGTACTAGTGGCACCCACTNGTAACTACTTCTTTCTTTACAAGTGGGAGATTCAACAAGGTAAAGTCTCCTACTTTTATAGGGAACCTATGCCAATTTCTCTTGTTAATGTTAGACAAATACCCAACGATTCCTCCTTCTATCGTCTGATAAGCTATCTCCCTTGTGATAATTTTATCCAGGACACATTTACGAAGTAGATGGGGTGGATAAGAGCACCCAAAAACTCTGATATAGGTGAAATGTTTCTCCATATATCGATATCCTATATATTTCAGGGCTTCAATAGCTATTGGGGTCAACTTATGGGGTGTTTGGATGAAAATAAGATAAAACAAAGGAGCCATGAATTGGTCACAGGTTTCATAAAAGTACTCTTTATAATTGCTTTCCCATAATTCTGAGTAGTACACATGAATAGGTGGTTAATCCTCATTCTAATTCCAATTCATCTTAGGAAAATAAGTAGAAGCAAAAAATACATGAAGTAAAAAGACATATGTATAAAAGATTGATTTTTGGTTGGTGGGGGTGCCTCGAGTATTGTGGGGGAAGTTGTTTGATATAATATGGGCCTAGCTAAAAAATTCCCTTGCTTCTATTGTAATGTGTACTAGTGGCACCCACTCCAACTTAAAATTTACATTGTTTTCTTCCCCATAAAGTTGGAACATCATCATCATGAGGAGTTGATATGGTTCCTTGAGATATTGTGTGTGGTAGGAAACCCTCAGTTTCCATTGAAATGGTTGGTGTCTGATATGTGAAGGGTTTCTTTCATATTCCCTTGGGATGTGACATTGAAAAGTGGGGGCTTCCCTTGGCGTCCTCAAGCTCCAGACATATTGTATTTAGTGCACCTATAAAATTCAAATTGGAGTAAGGGTTTTACAGTGAGCTATGGAGTTCACTAGAAAATTCACAAATGCAAACAATTCACAATAGCCAAAAAAATTTGTCTTATGTGTATATTAAACCAAATTTTATGAGTGATAACTATAACAACTCAATCAATCAAATCCATTCTTTGTAATTTGCTAGACAATTTTCAACCATTAATGCACATTAATTCAATTTTTCACAAGTGGGAAAGGATTCAATGTGTGTTGTGGAGACAAGCTTTGCGGGAGAAGCTTGGTATGGTTCAAGTTTGGATTTTTGGATGGTACTCTTCAAAAATATATCTCACTCACCACTCTATAAACCATTGGAAATAGAGAGATCAAAAGCCCTAATGAATGAATACAAAATCCATCTCTTAGCTTGATTAATACTTGACTCATTCAAAGACCCATGTCAGGTTGCAACTGCAACCTCGACATATGATTTTCTCTTACTCAAAACTAGTTTCAACCACATCTTAGTTTGATGCTTTAGTCATACAATGTTGATGATTTCATGTTACTCAAAGCTCATGTGGACATAAGGGTAAGTCTAACTTGGTAGAATGTCAATTCCACCCAAGAGACACAGTATGTGGCCATTCGCTCAAGGAATATCCAAGTAATAGTTTTGGGGACCTATTGGCACTCAATTTTTGGGGTAAATATTGCATGCACACATACAAGAATAGTTGTGTGCACAATATAATTCTGCATACACATCAGTAGTTGCATGATGGATGAAATAAGGTGCATGCACCAACAAGAGTTCTATAATGCATGCTAGAATTAAGAAGATACCACATGCATGTTTTTTTTTATGTTGGTATCATCACATAGGTACTTCCACATAGGTCTAAGTGTATAGATGTGTGTAATTCATCCAAATCCTTCTACCTTGATACTTTACTTTAATTAAAGAAATTATTAATGTAAAGTGCTTTTATTAATTTGTTGAGTTTATTTAAAGAAATTCTTTAATTAGAATTAGTGAATTAAATCTTAGCCATTGATCTCAAGTGAAGTGATAAGTAATCTCATCCATCAATCACTTTGTAGATTAGGGTTAGGTCATAACTCAAGATTATAAAAACAAGGCTAGGGTAAATAAGAAGAGACAGATTGAAACAAAGAGTAGAGATGGATTTTTTCTCAAAGAGATATTGGATAGGTGGAGAATGACTTCCATCTAGATATCAATATAGTTTAGGGAGAAAAGAGAAAAAAGGTAGCTGCAAGTGGTTGTAGATTGGAGACGTAGAAGCATGGTCGTGCTATATGGATTTTTCCGTATAGTCTTTGTGCACATGTATCTAGGTTTCAATGGAGACGAGAAAAAATATGCAGGTTTTCTTAATGAAAGGTGCATACATCTCTGGAAATGTGAAATTTTGGGATCATCCAATAAAACATGAATTGCTAGGGTTTGTAGGTTTTGTCTAATTTTTTTATGTATTTCTCTATGGGTCATTTTCCTAGTAAGGGAGCCCTTGCAAGCTTTGAATTTATTTCAATGATCAGCTTAATTGATGGGTAGAATATCTGTGTATATTGTGTTTGAGATTTTTGGTTTCCAATATTGCTTCTGATATTTATTTTAGTTGATTATTCCAACAATGTATTTTGTTTTGTGAGCTACTAATTTGATTTACAACAAGGACATCACTAGATAACAAGATACCTAGATGTCAAGATAAGGGTAAATCAACATGGTATCAGAGAAATCACTCTGAGAGGGAGGACAGATCTTAGATCCACAATATTTAGTAGTAGATCTATCAGATCTAGAAGGAGATCTCAGCATATTAATAACCAACAGTCAGACATCAAAGGTTGGATTTCAAGGAAATAATAGTACTAAATAAGAACTAGATTTTATAGTCATACGAAGATGTATGCGGGTTACAGTAAGAAAATGCATGTACATGTGTGGGTTTCATTGGATATTGTAATATAAATTGGGTTTCAGTAAGCAAAGGCACGTACATATGCGGTTTGCAGTGGTGATAGGCACATATAAGATCATACAAGTCGGTACAGGGGAAATTTCAACAACAAATTATTTCCAGGGAAATTTATCGAGTTTAAGGGATGGCATCAACAGGGTTGAGATTTGAAGAAAGATTGGATAGAACATCCAACTTGATATCCTAGAAAAAAAGAGTTACTTTGGATTTGAAGGAATAATGACCTTTGGGAGTTAGTGGACAAAGTAGTTGTTCCACCGATAGATATGTTAGTTTTGGCAACTCATGAGAAGAAGTATATTAAAGTTAAGTGGGAAATCTTGGATTCAATGAAGGATCATCTAATTCCTCACTTATCCAAGAAGAATATGACCAAATACATGTTTGATGCCCTGGTAGGATTATTCCAGAGCCCTAATATGAATAGGAAGATGGTCTTAAGAAATAAATTCAGATCTATGCAGATGACTAGATTTGACAATATTACTAGCTATTTCATGAGGATCACTCATGTGCATGATCATCTTGCAACTATAGGGGATAAATTCGATTGCATAGAGCTTGTGAATGTGGAAATGAATGGCTTTTCCAATTCTTGGAAACCATTTGTCACTTAGGGAGTCTGTGCTCAGGAAAAAATTCTAGATTGGAAAAGGCTTTGGGATGATTTCATATAGGAAGAGACTCAGGAGAATTCTAAAAGTAGTAAGCATGGAAGTAGTGATGAGATCTTGGACCTTGTCAGTAATACAAGGAAGGGAAAAGGAAAGGGTTCTAGCAAGAAGGGTAACAATGATGGAGGGACATCACAACTAGGGAAGAAGAAGGACTTGAGTAAAACCAATTTATTCTCATGTCATAAGAATATACATTATGCATATTAGTATCTAGAGAAGAATAAGAGAAGAGGGAAGGCGCAAATAGAAGAATTACTAGAGATGTAGCTAGATGATTTTGTAGAGAAGTTTGAGAATGATTTCTCACTAGTTTCTTTCCTTTCTACCAGAAAAACTACTGGGAATGCATGGTAATTGGACAATGATGCATATTTTCATATGAAAGAAGAATGGAAATGAATGGAGAGATACTCAAGGGTTCATGTGGATCTCGGTGATGATTATGATTATGCAATGAAGAGAGAGGGAATAGTCTTCTTCCAACTTGATTTAGGAGGCTCGTTTGATTCCCAGGATGTGCTTTATGTACTAGTACTAAAGAATAACTTGCTCTTAGTCTTAGCTATGGAGGACATGGGTTTTTTCATTACCTGTTATAGAAGGAAAGCACTCATATGTCCAAAGAAAACTAGCCTGGACATAGAAGTGGTCATTGGGGTTAGAGAAGGAAATTTATACAAGTTGCAAGGAACATGAGGTTGGGAGACCTACACTACAAAGAATTACCAATTATGAGGGGGATTTTTACAGGTCTTGCAGAGTTTAGTGTTGAGCAACATGGAGTGTGCAGAGGATGTGCACTTGGAAGTAATGCCAAGGATAGTTTTCCAAGAAGCAAGAGTAGGTCCAAGGTGATATTGGATATTATTCATTCATATGTGAGTGGGAAGATGTTAGTACCATGCGTGCAGGGATCTTCATACTATGTGACGTTCATTGATGAATTTTCTAGGAAAACTTGGATATTCTTTATGAAGACCAAGAATGATCTCTTCAATCATTTTTAGGATTGCAGGGCTTAGGTGGAGAACCATGTAGGAAACAAGATCAAGGTATTAAGGTCAGATAATGGGGGAGAGTACACCTCCAATGAATTCATATATTTCTATGAGGAAAGGATCAAGAGGGAATTTAAAGTCTCATACAACCCTCAGAAAAATGGGGTTGTGGAGAGAAAGAACTAGTCCATCATCAGTTCTGCAAGGGCTATAATACATGACAAGGAGTCGCCTATGTTGTTTTGGGAAGATGTGTGTAACATGGTAGTATATGTGCAGAATAGGAGTCCTCACAAGATATTGGGGGACAAGAATTTGTAGGTGGCATTATCAAGAATGACTCCATAGATAGTACATTTGAGGATATTTGGTTGTCCAGTCTACATCCATGTGCTTGTGGGGAAGAGGACAAACATGAAACCTTTAGGACAGAAGGGTATATTTATGGGGTACAATGAAACCTCAAAGGATTACAGGATATTCATGCCAATGTAGTGGAAGACAATTGTGAGCAGAGATGTTAAGTTCAAGGAGAACATGAAATTTAGGAAATCTCGGGAGTTATTAGAAGTGATAGAAGATGAGGACTAGAAGGATTTGAAGGATGGGAAATCCTCAATAGCTTCTAGTTTAGGAAGTCATACTCCAGGTGGGGAGGAAAATTTATTCCATTCCAATTTTATCAGGATACCAAGGTGGCTATTACAGACATTAAGGGATGCTAGTGAGGCTCCTAGGAGTGCATCCAAAGAGAGCAAGCCTCCAAGGAATTTTCCAAACTATATGTCACTTATGAGTAGCATNTCTCTCCACCATGAGGCCATCAGCCGATTAGTGTTGTGGCACTCATAGAATTTCACAATGAAATCTATATTCAGTCGTTCCTCAGGGTCTCTAAGTTTGTAATATTTGTGTACATCCACCAGAAGGAACACTCCAACACTCTCGCCATTGTCATAATTAATCAAACATTTTTGTGTGTCTGTGTGGTCAATGAGCCACTTCAGGAGTTCTATGCAGAGGAATATTGGAGTTCTGCTTGCTACCATGTGTAGTTACAATCTTTAGATATTCGGAAAAAAATCATCGTCATGTCCTCTCACATCTGGGTCACTGTGCGGGATGTATTCCAGGAATTATTCTCGACTAATCTTATTGAAGAGTTCTCCTTAATGTGGGAGTACCACCTTGGCCCCAGTTCTTTCCTCTGTGTCTCCAAAGGTCGGAGGTTGATTGACAACCTTCTTTGTATATTTTTTAATGATTGGTTCCAGTCTTGGAGAAAATTCTAATTGTTTTGCGGTCCTCGGAGAAGAGCCTTCTTCTACCTTTGGTTATTTCAGCTTGGGGGCCCTTGGCGATCACCTGGTGGATTGATTTCTTGGAGGAATTGTTCCTGCAATCGAAATAAAATCTTTTAGATATGGCGTATAGAGAAAAACAGGATAATATATTGCCATGATAACTATAGTTAATGCG
>SNQJ01S0062499.1:5237-29429 GCA_010110895.2 Picea sitchensis
TGAGTTTCATGATCTTTATCACAGATGGTGCAGATTGGCTTTTTGTCCAATGGGCATTCCCTTCATGGGTGCTTGTCTCTGCATTTAGAACAAAATATGGACAGAGCTGCTTCTGCTTCGGCTTGTTTCTTTTGAATCTGCATGGTATCAATTTGTGAGGCAAAAGAGATTAACATTTCAGTTTTAAAACCTTCAAGTAAATTACCTATTTCGGCTCTTGTTGCTCCTCCACTGGCTGATTTTTGAACTCTTGAGAATGTGGTGTCCCTGTTGTTTGATTTATTCCTTGAAGCTCCTTTTGAACATCTTTTACATAGGTTAACAATTTCAACGTATGATTCTTTAGATATGTCCCCTTTTCCAAGCATATTCAGGATATCTAGACAATCATCCCTTACTCCTTTTAATAATATTGTTTTAAGAATATCTTTACTTACATCATGGTGACTGGATCTTTGTAGATTATACTGTAGCCTTTCTACAAAGTCCTCTAGATTTTCATCCTCTTTATGTATCATCTTAAATAGTTCTTCCCTTTTTTCTCTTGTTCGGCAATAGTCCTGATATTTATGCAGGAATTTATGTTTCATCTAATCCCATGTTGTGATTACATGGCCTCCAAGACTCATGAACCATCTTAGTGCATTTCCTTTCAATGTTGATGGAAATAACTTTAATTTTTTAGCATTGGAAATGTAATCATAACTTCTGCATAATATGTCAAACTCAAAAAGTAATTCATCAGGATCCTCTGAAGACAAACCATGAAAGTTAGGTAGTGCTGAGAGTGGAATGTTCTTCATGGGAGCTACCGCTCTAGGAATATCACCAATAGGAAATCCTAATGTGGAAAAAAAGTTTTCGTCGTTTACCTCTCTTTCAGGACCTGCATGTTCTTCATGATGCAATTCTTCATTATACTCATCCATGTTCTCTTTTGTTTGCTCCCCTGTTATGCTTGCTCTATCCTCAATGTTTCCTGCTGGTTTCTCGACTGTCTCTGGACTCCAAACCTCTTTCCTTGTTTCAAAGTTTTCTTGAAATGAAGGTTGGGATTTTGGTTTTCAAGAGTTTGGTCGTTGAGCAACAGATTCATACTTTGATATAATCTCGTCAATATAAGTCTTTCTTCCTCCTCTTCCTCTGCCCCTGCCACCTGTATGGCCAATGTCTTTGGGGTCTCCACATCCTCTCATGCAATCTTTGTATCTGAAAAATCATAAGTTCTTTTGAAATCTATAATTACCTTCCCCGGCAATGGCGCCAAAATGTTGGTCACTATAATTGCTTATTTAACTAAACAATCAAGTGCTACATAAATTGTCAACCTAGGGAAGTCTGTTTATTTCAAAGGTAATCACACACTATATATGCCCAATCTCAAAAGCAAACTAGGGTTGTAGTAAAAATATATTAATCACACCTTGCTTTGAACAAACTGAAGTTCTGACTTGAATTACAGGAAAACGATCTACATATTGTAGAGTTCAATGTTTAAAGAAATAATTGTCCAAAGAATCCTGGATTACATTAAGAAATAACAACTTAAGAAAGAAATCTTTTCATGATACTGCAAAAGGAAAGACCAGCTAATCTGTAACAGAGAATAGGACCCTATTCCCCAAGCATGAATCTTCAGCACCTATTTCCGATCATCACACTTTCATGAACTCATTGCTAATTGAAATGATTGACACACACTGAAGGTAAACTATCTTTTAACAAAGAACATGATCCTATTCCCCAAGCATGAATCTTCAACACCTGTTTCTGATCATCATACTTTTATGAACTCATTACTGATTGAAATGATTGATACACACTGAAGGTTAACTACTTCTTAACAGAGAACATGACCCTATTCCCCAAGCAATAATCTTTAGCACCTATCCCTGATTAACATGCTTTCTTAAATTCACCAAACAAGATTGCTAACTAGAATGATTAACAGTTACCCAAGCATGAATCATATGAAAACAATGCAACAATCAGTAAAGCAGAGTTTCATCAAGACAAAGTTCAGTAAGTAGTGTTTCAGCAAAACAGAATTTAATCAAAGCATGAACAGAAATAACACTTAACACACTACAAAGCTAATGGGTGAATCTTGTGAAGAAGGTGGGCCCTCCCTTCTCACAAGATTCCCTTGAAACTAAAGGAACTAGAGAGAATTAATGGAACTAGAAATGCCGAGAACAATCTTTTATTCATCATCCAGCATGTCATATTACAATCATTAAACACGTCCTTGTTTGTAAATTCTTTCTTAGCCAAAAAGAAGATCCTCTCTAATAATGATTTCCTCTTATTTAAACGGGAGGAAATCCTCGATGAACGAATCATCAAATTACATGTGTATATATATGAATCCTATTCTTAGCCAGATCAAATTTCTCTGGTGGAATAGGATATTATGATCTTCCATAGCAAAATGCTATTACAATGGTTGAAAAGGTGTTGAGTGAGGGTGTTGTTGTTGTAATTTTAGAATATGACTTTCTTGTTATCTTCTTATTGCTGATGTTATGTGATGTTTCAACATGTCGCAAATGAGGTTGTTTGACAGCGAGTTCGTTAAACTATTCAACAGCGTGGATTTCACTTGTGATAGCGGTGGTTAATTCTGGCTCAAGTTGCGGTTTTTGTGGTCATTGTAACAACTTTGTGTTGTTGTTTTAGCATCGTAATACACGGAGTGTAACAACTTCTTCTTATGTGAGTTGTTGTTTCAACAACATCGTGAATACATGGAGAGTGTAACAACTTTTACGTGAGTTGTTGTTTCAACATCATTATACCACGGAGAGTGTAGCGGCTTCTTCTTGTGTGAGTTGTTGTTTCAGCATCCGTGAATACAAAGGGTGTAACAACTGCTTGTGTGAGTTTTGTTTCCAACATGGCAAACCCTGTTGTTTCGACCCACCTGAGTTTAGTGCTTTACTGTTTCATCAATGAGCCTCAATGCTAATCTGCAATTCGAGCTGTTTCAACACTATATATTCGATCAATGGTTAAGTATTAGAGTAATGTAAATTATATGCAAAACAAGATTAAACATATAGTAAGAGAAGAATCTTACTGTACCTTTGTGAAGATAGGGTAAGGTGATAATATAAGTTTTAATATGAGTGGAAAAGATTATTAATGGTAGCAAAAGGTGTAGACAAAAGGTACATTGTAAGTCCTAACATATGAATGTTATATGGTTAAAAGCTCTATTATGCCAAAGGGAGAGGGGCTACATGGGCTTGACCACAGGGCGTCACCTCATACATATGCCAACCAATGGGCCAAACCAACTTGTTGGTTAATCTGCCCGGCCATTTCGTTTAAGCATTGAACTTTTCCAGTGCACAGGGGGAGGATTAAACATATAGTAAAGAGAAGAGATGTTATATACCTTTGGAGAGATAGGGTAAGGTGATAATATAAGTTTAAATGTGAGTGGAAAAAGGGTGTAATGGTAGCAAAAGGTGTGAGCAAAAAGGTACATTGTAGGGTCCTAACACACATGTGAATGTTATATGGTTAAAACAATATGCCAAAGGGAGGAGGCCCATGGGCTTGACCACGAGACATTCACCTCATACATATATGCCAACCAATGGGCCAAACCAACTTGTTGGTTAATCTGCCCGGCCATTTCGTTTAAGCATTGAACTTTTCCAGTGCACAGGGGGAGGAAGGCATGCACTAGACTGTAGTGGGCACATATTTCAATGCAGAAGTACTATCATTAATGCAGGTTGCAGGAACGAAAACCTAGACAAGATTTCTCAAGGGGTTGAAAGTGCCAAATTTAGATCGAGGCATGGAGATAGTCATTTTTGAGTAATTCGATGCCATGAATTCAATGGTGTTGTCTATTTTATGATATGAGCAAAGATTCTGCAGCTGAACTCTAGAATGAGGTATACTTATGTATTTCACCAAATTATTTTGTTGAGTTAATATAAAATCCTACCCATTTGAGAGCAGGACCCAGAGACGTAGTCCGACAGGGATGAACTCCGTTATCAATTTTTTTTGTGTTCATATTTGATTCTTATGTCTCTTCATTATTAAGTTATTCCTTCTTTATGGTGCACTTCATTTTATGCTCATTTAACACAATTCTTTAATAAGTCACCTCAATGAAAAGATCCTGGATCATTCATGATCCAACCCTCTCTGTGTCGACTCTCTCAACACAAGTATCAAGTGTCTTCCTCCTTCACCCTAGCCTTGATTTTATAATCTTGAGTTATAATCTATTTATAACCTCCATTAACGATTGAGATTACTTCTCACTTCACTTGATATTAATGCTAAGATTACATGCTAACTACTTTAAGCATTTTCCCTAAACAACTCAATTAATGAAATAATTAATTAATAAAAGAAATTTACTTAATAATTCCTTTAATTAAAGAAAATTCAAGAGTAGAAGGCTTTGGATGACTTATGCATGCTAGACACCAAGCCTATGCGAAAATACATGTCCGATGCTACATGCATCAACATGTATCATGTCTATTATGAAAGGTTGGGAAAAAAAGTTTAAAGATAAAATGCAATTGTCCTTAAATGAAATCGAGGAAAATATTGAAGATTTAGTTATGGGATGCAATGTTATGTCTCTTACGAGCGTATATATTTCTTGACTTAGCGATCTTGAGTCACGTCGTCACACTATTCTAGAAAATGCAGAAGCTACGTGGATACTAAATAGAAGCTCCCTCTAGTTAAAGGAAGGCAACAATAATACAAATTATTTCCATCATTATGCCAATTATAGGAAGAATTTCAATTCCATTTGGGAAATACAAAGGGATTCTGGAGACTTGGTCCACTCTTTCAAGGACATAGCAAATGAGGGGGTATGTTTTTATCATAATTTTTACAAGGAAAAGGAAGGTTTCCCAATCCAGAAGATCTTGGACATTATCTCTATATTCTTGCATGTTTTCTCTGAAGAAACGAATAAAACAATGGAGGAAGAGGTCTCAAAAGACGAAGTATTAGGGGCCCTTTCCTCCAGGCAAAAAGTTAAAATTTTGGGTCCAGATGGACTATCAATTGAATAGTTCCTTGGATTTTATGATCTTATGAAGGAGGACTTGTTAAACGTGGTGCGAGAGTCTCAATATTATGGAAAGGTTTTGGTTTTTCTTAACTCTAACTTTCTAGAACTTATTCCAAAAAAGTAGGGCAGTCTCACTTTTGATTATTATAGGCCACTTGCTTACTGCAACGTTATTTATAAACTAGTGGTTAAAAGCATTGCAATGAGACTCAAACCAATTCTGAGTGACATCATTTCGGAGGAACAATTTGGATTTCTACAGGGAAGACAAATCCAGGACGTGGTCTTGTTGGTTCATGAGGCCATTCATTTGATTAAAACCCTAAAGTAATCAACAATTATTTTGAAGATAGATCTTTCCAAATCCTACAATAGGGTAAATTTGAATTTACTAAGGCTGGTCTTATTCAAGATGGGCACACATCACCCTACTTCCAACTAGATTATAGGATGCATAAACTCAAATTATTTCATTGTTCTAATTAATGAGTCCCCTTCTAGTTTATTTTGGGTGAAAAGGGGGCTATGCCAAGGCTATCCTTTGTCTCCTTTCATTTTCCTTCTTATGGCTAAGGCATTAAGTAGACTGGTCTCCGAAGTAAGGAACATGTAGAATCTTATAGGAATAAAGGTGTAAAAATCCAAACCTTTAACTCCGCTCCTTTTCATAGATGATCGATCCAAATTTTATCAGAAGAACGAAATGAATACAGATTATTAATAGGTGTTTAACACAAAATAACCGAGATACAATAAAACTGGTTTTCTATTCAATAAGGAAATAAGATGAAACTGTAAAATGCAACAAAACAAGCTTACTGGAATGGTGGCGGCTTATCTCTGAGAAGAGATGTGATGACTGCACTATTTCGCAAGAAGATGATTACAATGAGGGTCTGAAGGAATTTTTACAATAAAAAGGAATGCCAAAAACCCTAGACATCCAAAAACCTAACCCTAGGATATGAAGCATCAAAAGTCATGTGGGCCCCGTTTGGGTAAGTTAGTACATCAACTTCCCGGGGTCATAACTTTTGCATACGATCTTCGTTTTAGGCGTATGATAGACCGTTGGAAAGGTATCGTCAAGGAGATTCATTTTGGGAGATCAATCATGAATTTTTTTTTATTTTTGAAATAATTAAGAATATCGATCCTGAAAAACCTTCATTTAGACCCTCAAAATGGCCTCGGAAGTTAAAACTGCTAAAAATAGTAAATTGCCAAAATTGTCAGAAAACTATTTTGAGCCAATTGGAAAAGGTGGGTGGCCATCGATATCCACCTGGATAAATCCTCCCTCCTTAGGAAGAAATGGTCTCCATTGCATTTATTTCCCCCATTAGATGAGGACATTTCTGCTAAATTTGGCCTCTGGTGAGCCACTTGCCTTGGTGCAGGAACTACCCTGCTTTGACGACTCAATAAAGATGGATCCTTTATTGACGAGTGCCCTTGATCTATCTATCCACAATATGGTCAATAGATTCTTGTTGTATGCAGTTGGGGTTGAGCTCTGTTGGTGTTAGTTGTTCTACTATGTCTGAGGTGTCCAATAATGGTGGGAAATAAGGGCAAAGGAGATCCACATTGAACACTGGGTGCAAGCCAAGGAAAGGAGGAATGTTGAGCTCAAAATCATTATCCCCCATGACCTTGGTGATAGTGTACAACCCATAAAGGAGTGAGCGAAGCTTCTGATGGTGTCCTATAAGGTGTTCTTTCTCCAAGTGCAACCAAACTTTGTTGCCCACCTGAAACTTATGTGGCACCCGATGTTGATCATGGCGCTACTTGTACTTGTCATTTGACTTCTGTAGGATATCCTAAACCTGTTGGTGGATGTGGTGGATCCACTCAATGAACTGGGTGGCTTTATCAGCTTCAGTTGGTGCAGGAGATGAGTTGGTCAAGGTGATTGCAAGGGGAAGTGAAACATCTAGGGGACCTAATGGTTGGAATCCCAACCCCACCTGAAAGGGGTTTTGGTCGGTTGAGCTATGAAGGGCTCAGTTGTAGCTATGTTGGACATAGGGAAGGCTCTCATCCCATGTGTGAGGTTTCTTTTAAATATACATGTGAAGGATATGCACAATCATTCGATTTACGACCTCAGTTTGGCCATATGTCTAGGAGTGGAAGGCCGTAGATATGGTGAGCTTGGTGTCCAGCAGTGAACAGAGGCTCGACCAGAATGTGTTGAGAAATCGTCTATCTTGATCTGAGACAATGGTTTGTGGGATTCCAAAATGTACCCAGACTCATTCAAAGAAGAGCTTGGCAGTGGCCTCTGCTGTGATGTTCTTCTTGCAGGCAACCATAATCGCCATCTTAGAAAAGCGATCAACAACCACAAAAACAAATTCATTTCCCCGCTTGGTGGATGGGAGGCCCGACATGTAGTCCATTGAGATTGATTCCCATGGCCTGTCAGGAGTAGGAAGAGGGGTGTACATGCCTTTTTTCTTAGTGTTCGGTTTGGAAATAGCACAGGCAGTGCAGGACATGATATACTTGTTGACCTCCTGTCGAAGTTTTGGCCAGTAGAAATGTTTATGTAGCATCACCACTGTCTTTTCGACGTCAAATTTTCCTACCACCCGACTGTAGTGGGATTCCCACATCATCTTCTCTCTCTCACTTGATGGAACAAAGATATGGCCCAGACGACACAAAAACCCATCCTGAATATGGAAATTATCGAAAATTGCATTTGCACCCAACATTTGGTCGGTGGTCTCATGGCCGCAAGAGTTTAGCACCCAACTGGATCTGTCTCATAGAGTTGGGCTCATCTAGATATCTCATGGTCGCAAGAGTTTAGCACCATGGTGAGTGTCGCGATGGTGGTCTGTTGAGGCAATCAATGACGCAATTGGTGCTTCTTTTTTTATACTTGATGTTGAGGTGGAATTGTTGCAAGTATGTGGACCACTTTTGATGGCGATCATTATGCAATTTTCCTTGTGTCTGCATGAACTGTAGTGGCTTATGATCAGTGTCGATGATTGTCTCCTTCCCAAGAATGTAATGTCTCCATTAGCGATAGGATTTCACAATGGATTACATTTCTTTATTGTAAGTAGGGTACTTATGAACAACATCTGATAGTGTCTCACTATGATAGGCCACGGGGTGTCTGTGCTAACTGAGAACGACGCACACCGCATAGTTTGAAACATCTGTCTTGATCTCAAAGGGATGTTGCAGGTCTGGTAGTGAAATTACTGGGGCCGAGCACAAGCGTTGCTTCAAATCATTGAATGCTTGTTGTTGGGACCGGCCCCACACAAATGTCACCTTACCACCACCCCTAGTTATTTGGCTGAGGGTCCATGCAATATGGGAGAATCCCAACATAAACCTATGGTGGAAATTGGCAAGGCCCAAGAAGCTCTGAAGCTGAGTGAGTGTGGTTGGGGCTGGCCAGTCACGGATGAATTGGATCTTGATTGGATCCACATGTACACCATGTTGATCAATGATGTAGCCTAGGTAATGGACCATGTCCATGCCAAAGGATATTTTTTCCAAGTTGGCATATAGCTTGCACTGTCGCAAGGTGTGAAAAACCTGCTGAATATGTTGCAAGTGTTCGGCCCAAGTCTTGCTGTAAATGTGAATGTCATCCAGATACACCACTACAAAATTATTGATGAATGCTCGTAGGACATTATCCATCATCCTCATGAAAGTGGCTAGAGCATTTGTCAAACCAAAGGGCATGACCAACCATTCAAAAAGGCCTTCCTTTGACTTGAAGGTGGTTTTCCATACATATGTATGTTCTATCGGGACTTGGTGGTAGCCAGAATTCAGATCAATCTTACTGAAGTATTTGGCCCCCGTGAGTTGGTCAAGGAGGTCGTTGAATCTCATGGATGATTTTAGGGGATAAATTTCACTCATGGGCTAATTTTCCATGGTTTTTCTAAAAATGAGATTCGCTATTTTAAAAATGATTCGCCCAAATTCTATAGGATAAAATTATTTTACCTTAAAAATCGCCAAAATTTTATAAAAACTATATAAAATACTTAGAAATTTGAATATTTTTACAAAAAAAATCCAATCATTTATAGTTAGAATATGAAGGATTAGTAAGATTCGCCAAGGTTTCTAAATTTTAAAATAAATTTCCATCCTTAAAATCATCCCTGTCATTGATTCAGGGAATCGGGTACCAGTTTCTGACTGTGATTTTATTCAGAGCCCTGTAATCAATGCAGAGTTGTCAAGTTCCATCTTTCTTCTGTACCAGCATGATTGGGCTCCTGCAAGGTGATGAGCTAGGATGGATGTGCCCCTTGTGGAGCAATTCTTGGTTCTATCGCTTGATCTCCTCATTCTCTAACAGAGAGTGACGATAGACTAGCCCATTGGGAAGCAATGTGTTGGGGGTCATATCGATGGGGTGCTTGACCTAGAAGTGCAGAGGTGCCCTGGTAGGTGAGGAGAAGATATCTGAGTATTCTTCCACGACCTTATCTACTTTCTTCTGCTATGTGGAGAGTTCGTCCACAAAGACCCTAGATGTGGCATATAACCTAAAGACTTAGGAGACTAAAGTAAGTTAGTATTATGATGATGAGTAGTTAGTTAGTAAGTTAGTATTATGATTAGTAGTCAGTCAGCAGAGGAATAGAACATGACTCCTTACTCTCTTAGAGGAATAGAAAAAAAACAATCTCCGCAATAGTCTAAGTGCCATCAATAGTGTTGCCAGTGCTTTACCAGGCCGATAAGAGTGAAACTTCAACTGTTCCACAACTTGCGTGAAGCGAAAAGGGAGAGGAAATAGATAGATAGAGACATCTAGAGAGGGGTGAGGTGGATGGAATGATGAAAATGAGAAAACACACCACAAGATGTGTTGAACGGAATGAACCCAGACGAGATAGACGCGCGGGATGCAGTGAAAGGATTTAGACATCGATGCTTATATGATGTGATATTTCACGTATTCTGAGAGCGAATCACCAAGAAGACAAACTTCCCCGTCTGAGAGATGACCTTCCTGCATTGCTTAACAGAGATCAAGGAAATAACACTAGGTGGGACTGCCTTGGGTATCATGTACAATTTAATGTTCAAAGTAATAATAACACTACGAGGCCTAGGCTCATATACAACATGATGTTTCCACAAATAAGGTTTTCCCAAAAGAACATCACAAACTTTGAGAGGAGCAACATCACACAATACCTTGTCTTTGAAGGGCTTGATGTCGTATGACAGTCAACACTGTTGGCTGACGTAGAGATTGCTTCCTTGGCAGAGCCATTCAATGTTGTAGGGTTGTTGGTGCGACATTGTCAGCAAGGCCAACCGCTTGATGACCTCTGCTGAGATGAGGTTCTTTTGGCTACCGCTATCAATGATGAAGTGCAGTGGGGTGCCTTTTACCCACATCTGTTAATGGAAGAGGCGTTATCCTTCTTCTGGCTCGTCTGGTTCACCAAGCTGGAGCTTGGTGGTAGAAATGGTGGCACTAGGTTCCGCATCAATGATCTGTCTTCCCCTTTCTGGTTCTGTCTTAGAGTCAGAACCTGCATTTGATTCAGAGGCTTTCACTTTGGCCACCAATGACTGCTTTGGGAGGCAATCAACAGTGTTATGCCAAGGGCTCTTATGGAAGTCCACTTCCCAGTATATTTCTTTGTCTTTATGGTGTCCTTCTTTGCTTGTGGATTAGACTGGTTGTCTTGATACTGTCCATATTTTATCTATCCTTTTTTCTTTGGGTTGGGGCCACCCTTTCCTGGATTTATATTTGAGGGGTTCCTAGGCCCAAATTGTCGTGTATTTTGTTTGATCTTCTGCTCAATTTTGACGGCATATCGGTAGGCCGCTCCCAAGGATGAGATGTCCAGAAATTACATTTCGGTCTGGATGTATCTATGCAGAGCACCATGATACTTGAGCACCATATGTCGCTCTGAATCTTTGATACCCATCTTGGCGCACAAGGTATGGAAGATATTTGTGAAATTTATCACTACTTGGTCTCTTTCTTGCCACAGTGTGGTCCATTTGGTATACAAGTCGTCATAAATTTCGACAGGGTAGTATTGTTCCTTAATAACATCCCTGAAGGATTCCCAGGTGTTCGTGACTGTAAATAATGAGGGATCCTCTTTTTCCTTTTGCTCACAGAAAGTTTCCCACCAATCTTTGACATGGGGAACAACCTTGAGGAGCGCAAAAGTAATCTTTTCTCTATTCGAAAAGTTATGGATAGTAAAATACCATTCCAGTAGGTTCAACCACTTGTCTACAAAATTTGTGTCTATATGACCTTCAAATATAGGAATATCGAAGTTTATTTTTACCTTGAAGAGGGAAACACCTCTGCTTGAAGAAGATGCGTCGCTTGTTGGTAACCTCAGAAGGATTTGCACGAAACTATCCATCATCTCGTTCCTTTGTTGCATGAGGGCTTCCTCAATCAAGAGCTTGAAAGGATATTTTGTCTCTTCATATTTATTTTATCCTACCATGAGAGTTCACTTGGGTGTGCGAGAGATTTTTTCCTCAAGAGAAACAAGCTTGAGACCCAACTCTTTGTACTCTGACCTCGTTGGGGACATGCATTAAGACGATAAGGAGCAGACCGCTCTGATACCACTGATCCATATTTTATGAGTAGAACGAAATGAATACAGATTATTAACGGGTTCTTAACACAAAATAACAGAGATACAGTAAAACTGGTTTTCTATTCAATAAGGAAATAAGTTGAAACTGTAAAATGCAACGGAAACAAGCTTTCTGGAATGGTGGCGGCTTATCTCTGAGAAGAGATGTGACGACTGCACTTATTCGCAAGAAGATGATTACAATGAGGCTCTGAAGTCATTTTTACAATAAAAAGGAATGCCAAAAACCCTAGACATCCAAAAACCTAACCCTAGTAGATGAAGCGCCAAAAGTCATGTGGGCCCCATTTGGGTAAGTTAGTACATGAACTTCCCAGGGTTGTAACTTTTGCATACGATCTCTGTTTTAGGCGTATGATAGCCCATTGGAAAGGTATTGTCGAGGAGATTCATTTTTGGGTCTCGATCATGTTTTAGATTATCATTGTGAATCTCAATCCCAAAAAAACTTCATTTAGGCCCTCAAAATGGCCTTGGAAGTTAAAACTGCTAAAAATAGTAAATTTCCAAAATTGCCAGAAAACTATTTTGAGCCAATTGGAAAAGGTGGGTGGCCACTGATATCCACCTAGATCAATCCTACCTCCTTAGGAATAAATGGTCTCCATTGCATTGATTTCCCCCATTAGATGAGGAAATTCCTATTGAATTTGGCCCTGGGAGAGCCACTTACCTTGGTGCAAGAGCTACCCTGCTTTGACGATTTGATAAAGTTGGATACTTTGTTGTCGAGTGCCCTTTATATGTGTGTCCACAATCTGATCACTAGATGCATACTATATTCAGTTGGGGTTGAGATACGTTGGTGTCAGTTGTTCTGCTACGTCTGAGGTTTCCAATAATGGTGGGAAATAAGGGCGAAGGAGATCCACGTTGAACACTGGGTGCAGGCCAAGGAAAGGAGGAATGTTGATCTCAAAAGAATTATCCCCCACGGCCTTGGTGATGGCTTACGACCCATAACGGAGTGGGCAAAGATTCCAATGGGGTCCTATAAGGCGTTATTTATGCAAGTGCAACCAAACTTTATCGCCCACCATAAACTTATGTGGCACCCAATGTTGATCATGGTGTTGCTTGTAATTGTCATTAGAATTCTATAGGATATCCTGAACCTATTGGCGGATGTGCTAGATCCGCTCAATGAATCAGGTGGCTTTGTTAGCTTCAGTTGGAGCAGGAGATGAGTCGGTCGAGGCGACTGCAAGGGGAAGTGCAACATCTAGGTGACCCAATGGTTGGAATCCCAACCCCACCTGAAAGGGGTTGTGGCTGGTTGAGCTATGAAGGGCTCGGTTGTATCTATGTTGGACATAGGGAAGGTTCTCATCCCATGTGTGAGGGTGCTTTTAATTATACATGTGAAGGATATGCACAATCATTCGATTTACGACCTCGTTTTGGAAATCTGTCTGGGGGTGGAAGGTCATGGATTTGGTGAGCTTGGTTTCCAACAGTGACCAGAGGCTTGACTAGAATGTGTTGAGAAATCAACTGTCCCAAATTGAGACAATGGTTTGTGGGATTCCAAAATGTACCTAGACTCATTCAAAGAACAACTTGGTAGTGGCCTCTGATGTGATGTTCTTCTTGCAGGCAACCAAAATCACCATCCTATAAAAGCGATCAACAACCACAAAAACACAATCATTTCCTCGCTTGGTGGATGGGAGGCCTGACATGTAGTCCATTGAGATGGATTCCCATGGCATGTTAGGAGTAGGAAGAGGGGTTTATAGGCCCTATTTATTAGTTGTCGGTTTGGCAATAGTGCAGGAAGTGCAGGACCTGATATACTTGTTGACCTCCTATCGAAGTTTTTCCCAGTAGAAATTTTTAGGTAGCATCGCCACTGTCTTTTCGACACCGAATTGTCCTGCCACCCAACTGTAGTGGGATTCCTAGATCAGCTTCGCTCTCTCACTTGATGGAACACGGATGTGGCCCAGACGACACAACAACCCATCCTGAAGATGGAAATTATCGACAACTGCGTTTGCACCCAAATTTTGGTAGGTGGTGGCGAAGTCCAGATCTGTCTCATAGAGTTGGGGCCATATAGAGGTCTAATGGCCGCAAGAGTCTAGAACTATGGTGAGTGCCATGACTGGCGGCCTGCTGATCCAATCAACGATGTGATTGGTGCTTCATGTTTTATACTTGATGTTGAGGTGGAATTGTTGCAAGTATGTTGACCACTTTTGATGGCGATCATTCTGCAATTTTCCTTGTGTCTGCATGAACTGCAGTGGCTTATGATCAGTGTGGATGATTGTCTCGTTCCCAAGAATGTAATGTCTCCACTCACGACAGGATTACACAATGGAGTACATTTCTTTGTTGTAAGTAGGGTACTTACGTACAACATCTGATAGTGTCTCACTATGATAGGCCACAGGGTGGTCGTGTTGAGTGAGAACGACACCCACCGCATAGTCTGAAGCAGCTGTCTCGATCTCAAAGGGTTGTTGCAGGTCAGGTAGTGAAAGTATTGGGGCTGAGCACAAGCGCTGCTTCAAATCATCGAACGCTTGTTGTTGGGACCAACCCCACGTAAATTTCACCTTACCACCACCCCTAGTTATTTGGCTGAGGGACCATGCAATATGGGACAATCCCAACATGAACATGTGATAGAAATTGGTAAGGCCCAAGAAGCTCTGAAGATGAGTGAGTGTGGTTGGGGTTGGCCAGTCATGGATAACTGGGATCTTGGCGGGATCCACATGTACGCCATGTTGATCAATGATGTAGCCTAGGTAATGGACCCTGTCCATGCTGAAGGAGCATTTTTCCAAGTTGGCATATAGCTTGTGCTATTGCAGGGTGTGCAGAACCTGTTGAATATGCTGCAAGTGTTCGGCCCAAGTTTTGATGTAAATGAGAATGTCATCCTGATACACCACTACAAAATTATTGGTGAATGGTCACAGGATATCGTCCATCATCCTCATGAAAGTGTCTGGAGAATTTTTCAAACCAAAGGGCATGACCAACCATTCAAAAAGGCCTTCCTTTGACTTGAAGGTTGTTTTCCATACATCTGTTTGTTCTATCAGGACTTGGTGGTAGAAATACTTTAGATCAATCTTACTAAAGTATTTGGCCCCGGTGAGTTGATCAAGGAGGTCATTGATTCGGGGAATCGAGTATCATTTTCTGACTGTGATGTTATTCAAAGCCCGATAATCAATGCAAACTCGCCAGGTTCCATCTTTCTTCTGTACCAGCATGATTGGGCTCCTGCAAGGTGATGAGCTAGGACGGATGTGCCCCTTGTGGAGCAGTTCTTGGATCTATCGATTTATCTCCTCATTCTCTAACAATGAGAAGCTTTAGACTGGCCCATTGGGCAGCAGTGCGTTGGGGGTCAAATCGATGGGGTTCTTGACTTGGTAGTGCAAAGGTACCCCAGTAGGTGAGGAGAAGATATCTGAGTATTTTTCCATGACCTTATCTACTTGCTTCTGCTGTGTGGAAAGGTCAACCGCAGAGACCCTGGATGTGGTTGTGATATTTCACTTATTCTGAGAGAGAATCACGAAGAAGACAAAATTCCCTGTCTGAGAGATGACCTTCCTGCATAGCTTAACAGAGATCAAGGAAATAGAATTAGGTGGGACTGCCTCGGGTATCCTGTACAATTTCCTATTCAAATTAATAATAACACTACAAGGCCTAGACTCATATACAACATGAAGTTTCCATAAATAAGGTTGGACCAAAAGAACATCAAAAAAATTGAAAGGAGAAACATAACACAATACCTCATCTTTGAAGGGCTTGATGTCGTACGACAATCGACATTGTTGGCTGACGCGGAGATCGCTTCCTTGGTGGAGCCATCCAATGGTGTAGGGTTGTGGGTGTGGCGTTGTCAGTAGGGCCAGTTTCTTGATGAACTCTGCTGAGATGAGGGTCTTTTATCTACCGCTATCAATGATTAAGTGTAGTGGGGTGCCTTATATCCACATCTATGAATGGCAGAGGCATTCTCCTTCTTCTGTCTTGTCTGGTTCACCAGGCTAGAGCTTGGTGGTAGCAACGGTGGCACTGGGTACCGCGTCAATGATTTGTCTTCCCCTTTCTAGTTCTAGCTCAGAGTCAGAACCCACATATGATTCAGAGGCTTTCACTTCGGCCATAACCAACTGCTTTGAGCGACAGTCAAGAGTGTTATGCCAAGGGATCTTATGGAAGTCGCACCACTTCTTGGTATCTTTCTTTGTCTTTCCAGTGTCCTTATTTGCTTGCGGCTTGGATTGGTTGTCTTGATACTATCTATCTTTGCTCTGTCCTTTGTTTTGTGGGTTGGGGCCGCCCTTTCCTGTCTTTAATTGTGAAGGGTTCCCAAGCCCAAATTGTCACATCTTTTGTTTGATCTTCTGCTCGATTTTGACGGAATATCGGTAGGCCGCGCCCAAGCATGAGATGTCCAAAAATTCCATTTTGGTATGGATGTATCTATGTAGAGTGTTATGATACTTGAGCACCAGATGTCACTCTGAATCTTTGATAACCAACTTGGTGCATAATGTATGGAAGATATTTGTGAAATCTGGAAATGCTTGTTCTCTTTCTTGCCGCAATGTGGTCCATTTGGTATACAAGTCGTCATAACTTATGACAGGGTAGTATTGTTCCTTAATAACATCCCTGAAGGATTCCTAGGTGGTCGTGACTGTAAATAATGAGGGTTCCTCTATTTCCTTTTGCTCATAGAAATTTTCCCACCAATATTTGACATGGGGAACGTCTTTGAGGAGCACAAAAGTAATCTTTTCTCTATTCGAAAAGTTATGGACAGAAAAATACCCTTCTAGTAGGTTTCAACCACTTGTCTACAACATCTGCGTCTATCTGAACTTCAAATATAGGAATATCAAAGTTTATTTGTTCCTTGAAGGGGGAGGTGCCTCCACTCGAAGAATATGCATCGCTTGTTGGTAACCGCCAAAGGATTTGTGCGAAACTATCCATCATCTCGTTCCTTTGTTGTGTGAGGGCTTCCTCAATCAAGAGTTTGAAAGGATCTCTTGTCCTATCATATTTATTTTCTCCCACCATGAGAGGTCACTTGGGCGTGCGAGAGATTTTGTCCTCAAGAGAAATAAGCTCGAGACCCAACTCTTTGTACTCCGACCTCATTGGGGACATGCATTAAGACGACAAGGAGCAGACCACTCTGATACCACTGATCCAGATTTTATGAGCATAACAAAATGACTACAGATTATTAACAGGTGCTTAACACAAAATAACAGAGATACAATAAAATTGGTTTTCTATTCAATAAGGAAATAAGCTGAAACTGTAAAATGCAGCGGAAACAAGCTTGTTGGAATGGTGGCGGCTTATCTCTGAGAAGAGATGCGACTATTGCACTCATTCACAAGAAGATTATTGCAATGAGGCTCTGAAGGAATTTTTACAATAAATAGTAATGCCCAAAACCCCAGACATCCAAAAACCTAACCCTAGTAGATGAAGCGCCAAAAGTCAAGTGGGCCCCGTTTGGGTAAGTTAGTACATCAACTTCCCGAGGTCGTAACTTTTGCATACGATCTCTATTTTAGGCATATGATAGCCAATTGGAAAGGTATCATCGAGAAGATTCATTTTGGGGGCTCAATCATGCCTTTGTTTATCATTGAGAATCTTGATCCCGAAAAACCTTCATTTAGGCCCTCAAAATGGCCCCGGAAGTTAAAATTGCTAAAAATAGTAAATTGCCAAAATTGCTAGAAAACTGTTTTGAGCCAGTTGGAAAAGGTGGGTGGCCACTGATATCCACCTGGATCAATGATGTGCTATTTTTTGTTCAAGGTTCTTCTCTCAACTTCTATGTGTTAAAGAATATTTTGTACACTTTCTGTCGTGCCACAAGAATGAAGGTAAACTATCAAAAATATTGTCTAATTCCTTTTCACATTTTAGAAGTATCTCTCCAACACTTAAATAATTCTCTCCCCTTTTCAAAAAATAATTGGAAGTAGTTTTTAAATATCTTGGTTTCTTCTTAAAACCCGATGGATACAATGCAGGAGATTGGACCTGGTTATATAATAAAGTGGAAGCTCTAGTTTCTTTTTGGGGAAAATTCCTTCTTTCTCGTGGAGGGAGACTAACTCTCATCAAATCAATGTTAGAAAGAATTCTAGTATATTGGACCTCTATTTCTCTGGTGCCCAAAGGTATCCTTACAAAAATTAAGAATCTAAGCTTTCATTTTCTTTGGTCGGGCTATAAGCAATCAAGTGGCACGACTCTAGTCAAGTGGAGTTGTATAGCAGTTACCAAGAAGTTGGGGGGATGGGGAGTAAAATATATTTTCTTATTTTCTCTCTCCCTAGCAACTAGAAGTATTTGGAGAATCTCTCTTAAAGAGACCCTTTGGGGAAGAGTGTTGAATTCTAAATATCTCTGAGGGATGCCAATTGAGGATTGGTATAGGTAACTAGTAAAATCCACAATCAATTCTATTGTATGTAAAGACTTTACTGCTTCCTTTACCTTGGTAGGGTTATGAACTATATGGATTATTGTAAATGGGAAAAAGGTTATAATTGATTCTAACCCATGTATGGGCGTTGGGGATGACTACATTATATATGATTCTCTCATAAGTGCTCTTCATGAAGTTAGTATTTTCTATCTGGATACTGCACAATCACAAAGCCCTCAACTCAGAGGAAGGTTAGGATGGAAATATTGTAATGTCTTAGGCATGTCTGGTTCCATGGGAAAATAATGGACCCATTTCATTGGCCTCACTACTTCAAATTTGATCTATTTGAATGAAGATGAGGTTGATTCTCTCTACTGGTAAAAAAATGAAAGATTAGGTGAGTTTACTACCAAACTGGGTTATAGTGCAATCACAGAGGCCAACTTCTCTGGAGATATTTGTTGTTGGTGGGAACTCTTTGGAAACTCCATGCACCATTGAAAAGAAAAATAACCATGTGGTTAGCTCTCAACAATAAATTTCTCTCATGGGAAATTAGTTTAAAACATGGATGGATTGGCCTGAGCATTTGTGTGCTTTGCAAGTCAGAGGAGGAGACTTGCACCCATATTTTCGATGTGCTTACACTGAACAGGTCATATCTCTAGTATCGAAAGAATTCAAAATTAAATTCAAATGGTTGCACCAGGGGATTGAAGCCAACCTCTATGTGTGGCTGGAAGATAAATAGGTAAATCATTTTGAAGCTCTTCCCTACATTTTGGTGTGTTGTTCCTGAGATTGTTCTCGGTTAGGGAACACTGTCAAGGCATATTACTACAACTTATAAAACTATTTATAAATATTTTTCCCAAAATTTTAATATGAGATTTTAATAATTGATTACCTCAAATAAAAGAGACATGATCTCATTCATTAAGTTCAAAATTAAATAGCATGAAAAGCAGAATTGAGATCAATAAAATTGAAACAAGAAGCAATGTCTCTAGTAAAGACAAATATTACTTCTTTTTCAATATAAGAAGGAACAATTAATCTTATTTGTGTTACAAAATTGCTTGATAATCTAAAACAAATAATTCATTTAAATAATAAAGGCAATTAAATCAAAATACATGTCATCTTTAGTTACAGTAAGACATGAAGTTTGCACTTAGATTGATGTCTTTAAATGGTTTTTGTAGTGGAGGTTGTACCAAATTACAACACTTATAACAAAAATATTAATGGAAGAGAATGATTGATGAAAACAAATGACAACATGAAACAATAAGCACATAAACTCAAGAGAAGAAATCTAGGAATCTCTTTCTCTTTTGTGAATGATTGTCTTTATTAAAATCTTTATTCATCCCGGGAAAAATTTCCCTTTACATTCATTTTGAATTGATATTTATACAAAGGAATCATAATAGAGATGGTTGTTCAATCCTAGTGAGATCTTCGAATTCTAAAAATGGGTCAATTGGATCATATGATCCCTGGATTGTTTTAAACTAGTGAAGCGAAACCTCCTCGTTTTGTTGATTGGATACCCCAAATTAAACCCACGATTATCGTGACACAACGAGCATTAGATCAGCATGATATGCCATCATGATTTTTTATTTCACGTTGATCTATCCTACATTGGTCGATGGATTTGTTTTACAGGGCTTTATATAGCAAAGGCTATTCTCGTGTATTTGAATACATGTGAATGGGATTTAGAAGTCCACATGTGTAGAGTTACCTTTTAAGCTATGGGACCCAAGCTCTATCAGATCAGGATCGACACACATAATTTTTTTTATGAATTAACCCGTTTCTCGGTGATTCGACATGACGTGGAAGTGTTGATGTCAGTCTAGTCCCACAAACACGTGGCAGCCTCTCATTGGTCCCTGTTGCCATTGATGTGGAAGAAAGATATGCCCCATGTCACCTGGATCTGATGTATGTCCCGTGTATGTGGAAAAATTCATGTGAACATGTGCCAGGTTCTCAATGGCTCTGACATATGCTATGTTGGCAAGCTGACATGACAATCCATGTGTTAATGCTAATGTATCGCGAAATCGGGACGTCGAGAGGTAAAGAAATTGTCAATCATCAAAATACCATGTGGTCCGAGGTCTGATATGACATCAATGTTGGCGTATCACAACATCACAACATCGAGACCTAAAGCACTTCCCAATATCAAAAAATTATGATGTCCGTGATAATGATAACCATTAGTTTTTATGATCTGATCTACATCGTCCAATCTCCAAAAATGGATGTGACGACGTTGTTCTGACGTCATCTGGACACGTGGTTTTTTCGTACTGGTCCACAATGGCACTGAGGTGGCAAAAGGACATGACACATGTCACCCAATTTCAAGGTGTTGACTTGTGTCTTTGGAGGCTTCTAGATGTACATGTGGCATTCATTGATTGGATACAATTGGATATGAGTTGGCATGTTAATGTCAAAGCTAATGTACCTCGGCATTGGGATGTCAAGAATTTAGCATTTTCCAACACCATAATCTCTTGAGGTCTGCGGTCCGACACGATGTCACTACTGATATCATCTGCTAGGTCCTGTGTATACGTGGCAACCTTCAATTGGTTTGTGTTGGCACTAAGGTGGAAGCTAAGCAGGACACATGTCATCTGGATATGTTGTGTTAACCCGTGTACATAGTGGGTTCCACGACTCCATGTGGCAACTACTAGTTGGTCTTGTCAGTGCTCCACTGGCAATTTACATGCTATCGGGACTTTGTATTGTTAAGGATTTACCATTAGAGAGGTCGGTGGTCCAACATGACATAGATATGGAACTTTAAAAGAATCCTCTAAGACCTAGGAAAGGATAAAGACCGATTATCCGAGCGCATCAAATGATGAAGGTCATTGATTATTTCTCCCATCTTTTAATCGACAATTAACCTGCACACAAATACATTATTAGTATAACATAAAAATTTAATTTAAACTTAATTGTAATATAAAAATACTACGATTGTATTTCTATTATAATAAAACTCTACATAAAATTAAACTATAAATTATATAAAAGGTAAAACCTAATATATAAAATAAAACTTAATACAAAATAATACAAAACTTAATGCAAAATAAAATAGGAAAAATTACCCCGGATGGGGTGCCACCTGGACAAAGTCTGAGGACACGTGGAACCAAGTGGCCAGGGGAGTTATTAACCCCGACCGCCAACCCACATCCATTAAATACCACATGGCTCACACCATGAGGAAAGTTATGGTAGTGTGTCTGGACAGACAGGCCGAGTTAATGGTTGCGCAAGCAAGCCAGACCAGGCTTACCAGGCCTAGGCTGGATGTCAACTCAACTTCAATGGATAGAGGGGTTGTCAAATCGTAGGCGTGTAACAATAAACAGGCATTCGCCTTGGTGTATTCTTCCATTCTCCATCTGCCCTGGTTAGTGCTCTTCGACTCTTCTGAGCGCTTCTGCATTGCTTCCCTTTGTGTATTTTTCTTGGGTTCTCTCACCACCTACCATTTCCATTGTGTTAGCCCTGAGACCCTCTTCTTTCTACACTCGCTCGGCCCTCACAAGATCCTTCTCTGAAATTCCACCAGTTCCTTCTCCTGCTTTTCCCAGCACCATCTCTCTGCCTCCCTACCCACATCCCAACACCTCCACACTCTTCCCAGCATGCCCAGAGAAAGAGGGAAATCCAAGAGGGTCATTCGCTATTACAACACCCTCTCCAGACGCAATTGAATCTCCCCCTCCTACCTATCTCTCATTGCTTATTTCACAATCCCACGACACACCAACCAGAGGTCACAAGAAGCATCTCTGTCCACCCCTCTTCATCTCCATGGTGTCAGCCCGACGAAGAAGGTAGCATCACCTTAGTGTGTGCACATTCCTCCATCCACCCATAATTTTCTCCATGGCCTAAGCTCGATTAAGGAGGAAGCACCACCTTCGTGCACGTGCATTCCTCTAGCCACCAGTCTCTTGCCCCCCAAAAAACTCAATCCATAGGACCCCTACTATGGAGAAGGTAGTTGTATGGTGGAGGAGGAAATCCCCCCAAGATGGAAAGTGGAGGAAAACATAGCGGTTGCCAATGAGAATGCAACAGAGGCCACCAACGAGGAAAAGGAGGAGAAGAAGCGCCAACAATTTGCAAATCGCCTCATGGAGGAGCACCTCCAACCCATATTTGAAATCAGGCAGAAACATGACGATCAGATGCACTCTCAGTGCATCCTTGGCCAAAGAATGGACATTTTGTTCGACGCACTAGCGGATGCTCCTGCGCGAACTTGATGCCCAACATGTGTCCAACGGTTCACCCCGATCTACAACATCCATGGACAACTAGGCTCAACAATGGAGTGAAGTCTCCAAGTTACTATTCTTTGTTAATTCCAGCTGCAGGATTAATTTCTTAGTTTACTATCGCAACAGACTAGAAGGATACACAGTTTTCCCCTACACTATTTATGTAGTTTTGTTCATAGCAGTCATGTTAATAGTTGGTCTTAAAGGCCACCCAAATACTGTTCACACATTTTTGTTTACGCAGATATGATGCAAAACTTTTTTAAAGCAGTTTTTTTCAAACAATTCTAGCTCACGGGATGATGTGTCAAACTCGGAGCATCTAAGAACCACCTGTTCTGGTTTCCCTTCTGTAGAAGATCAAGTGGCTCACACTTGGCATTGTATAGCTTATATATGTTATTAATACAAGGATCTACTTTTATTTACAAAAAAAATATAGGAAAAATTAATCCAATAAATTAAAATCAAGTTAAAATCTATACTAAGCAAAAAGTTAAGAAATAAGCTAATATAAGACTCAAAATGTCTATTTTAATAAAAAAAATGAATTTTTATTTAAAATTTTAACCTATGTTACAACATTATGCTCCATCTGAGGATTGTGTCCCTATGAAGCACTAAAGAACATGCAGACCAAGTGTCTTTATTATTGGGAAATGGAGTCATTATTGTCTAAAACATTTAATCAAAGAAACACATAAGACTAAATCCTTTCTTTTATGATAAATCTTATATAAAAAGTGATAAAGTTGTCAATAGGAAAAAAATATACATGTTTGAATAAAGATTTCAAGAAAGGCTAATAAAGAATTTCCTTATCAAAATTTACTCAAGAACTGTCTAAAGTAATCAATCCAAATTTAGCGTAAACAATAGACTTTTAACTAATTTTGTCTTAACTCAAGGCTTTAAAATTATATTTAAATTTATTTTAGATAAACCTAATCAAATCAGGATACATAAACCACTAAAAAATAATTAATAACATAGTAACAAAAATGATATGTAGAAACAATCTTTGCAAATATTACATATATTGTTTCACTACCAGTAGGCGTCCATAGCCCCGATGAAGTTATTTGCATACCCCAAATTGAATTTCTTTTCACCACTTCATTTTTATAATTTCATTTATTTGAGATGAGGGAAATCATTTCTGAATTTCCTTTCATCGTCTCGTTTTGAATAAGATGGGGGAAATCATTACTAAATTTCCTTTCACCATCTGTGTTTTAAATTTCATTTAATTACTTTGAAGTGGGGGCAATCAATGTGTTCGATAACACAGGGGATGATATATGTTTTTTATATAAAATAAAGTAGATCTGTCTACATGTTTAAGAATACTTTGAAATTAATTTTCCTTCAATTCTAACTATAACTTCTCCTATAGGTAAAATTTATATGTTTGAATTTATGATTAAACTTTAACCTTGAGAAAACTGTTCATCTATAGTCTAATATCAAAGCTTAATTTTCAAAAGATTACCCTAAACACACTTTTTCAATTAAAATAAAGGAATGAACAAAAAATTTCACCAATCTTGTAAAAACAACATGTTTAAGTTTTAAATTCTATTAACTAGATCTATCATTTCTATAAATATCTTAGTAAGATAGAAAGATTTAGCTTCATTTATTCAAAACAAACAAACTGAAACAAATTCTGAATATATATAT
>SNQJ01S0062500.1:30134-41424 GCA_010110895.2 Picea sitchensis
TTGACTAGGTATTTGAGGGAAGAATGGTCTATGAACATATTGAAGTGTTTTCCAAGCAGATAGTGTCTGAACTTATGCAATGCATATACCATTGCTAAGCCTTCTCTTTCTGTAGTATTTTAGTTCTACTCAGACTCTAAAAGTTTTCTACTTGCAAATGTTATAGGATGGTCTAACTCTCCAGCTCTTGGCTATGCCAGAATAGCTCCAAGTGTAATTGTTGATGCATCTACATGCACATGAAATGTCTTTTCCCAATCTAGGAATACTAGTATTGGTGTCGTCACCATCTTCTCTTTTAGAGTGTCCAATCCTTGCTGACAGTCCTCATTCCACTGAAATTTACTATCTTTCTTCAACAGTTTCTCTATCAACGCAATGATCTGCGCATGCCCTTTTATGAATTTCCTGTAATATCCTATGTGTCCCAATGCTTCTCTAAACTGGCGTATAGATTTTGGTGGTGGTAAATTGACAATCATTGCAATCTTGGCAGGATCTACTAACAAGCCTTGTTTTCACACTATATGGCCCAATAGTATCCCAAAAGGTGTCCTAAAGATGTACTTATTGATATTTAATGATATCTGACATTTCCTGCATATTTCCAACATCATCCTTAATACCTCTACATGATCTTTCAATAGAATATAGATTGTCCAATCATCTAGATATACCTCTAAAAATTGATGGTTGAACTCTTTGAATGCATCTATGACTACTCTTGAGAATAATGCTAGTGCATTCTTCAGTCCAAAAGGCATGATTGTGTATTGGTAGGATCCCCATTCTCTGGAAAAAGTGGTTTTGTACCTGTCTTTTGGAGCTATCTTGATCTAATGGTAGCCTGAGAATCCATCTGTGAATGAGTATGCTTCATGGCCTCCTACATTCTCTAATACGTCATCTGTGAAAGGGGTAGGAAAAGGGTCATGTAGGCAAGCATCATTCAACTTCCTCATGTCGAAACATATCCTTATCCCTCCCTACTTATTCTCCTGAACTACCATAGGGTTTACCCATTCAGATTCCTCCACTAGTTCTATGATTCTAGCCTCCAACATTCTATCAATTTATGCTTTTACTTTCTGCTTATATATTGGGTTCAATCTATATGGTCGTTGTCTTACTAATATAGCCTTGGGTTTGAGGGGTATCTTCATATCACCTAGCTCTCCTGCTATGCCTTTCATTTCTGTGAACATTGTTGGGAATAGGTCATTGTACTCACGCAGTAACTTTGTTACGCTTTCTACTATTTGTTCATCCCAGTAGTCTCCAATGCTAGCCATTTTGGCATTCTCAGTTGTCCCAATGTTGAATTTCTTCACCTTGATTGGCGCAGAAAAAATTTATGATTCCAGAGGTGGACCTTCCACCTCTCTTTGACCTTCAACTTCTGTAATATGAATGTTGTGCAGGTCATCTTCATCCAGTACTTCTTCCTGCACATGGTAGCATGACAATGGTTCCTTTACTGTCTGTCTATTATGTTGTTGGTATTTTGTCATAAGTTCAACTTATGATTCCTTAATGAACATCACCCCTATGATTTTTTTGAGTGTTGAATCTATGTTAGGGTTCTCATGTTCAAATGAGAAAGTGACTATAAAATTCTAATGTAACATTGTCCATTATGCAGTGCCTCTACGCAATTCTTGGTCTACATACTAGTTTGTTGGAATTCCTTCCAATGTGTAAATAAAGTGATGAGACCATTCTTCTAGTGGTTTCATTATCCATAGTTTTCTTCACTTCTCCAAGTGTTTTGTTGGTGTCCCCTATCCATCATATCTCTGCAATTGATTGCTTCCCTGTTCTTCTCAAAATCTGATGTGCAGTAACCGCTTACATAGATACCAGTGCTTGACTGTCTCTTTGTGCACACCACACCATCTTGTAGGTGTTTCCTTGAGTGCTATATCCAGAGATAAGAGCCTATGATTTTCTAAAAATTCATCTTCGTATCCTATGGGTTGTGATTCATTAGTATGATCCAATGATGAATGCATATCATATGTTGGTACGTCCTGAGTATGTTGCATAGTTGATGTAGATGTGATTTTTGGCTTCAAGAGTTCTTGTATGGCTTTCTTAAATATCCCCTTTTTTGTTATGCGCATCAAACTACTTCTATGGTTCAACATTTTTCTTCACCCAATGGTGTTGTGCTAGATCTTGTCTTGCTGCATCATCTCCTATCTTAGCTCCTCCACACGTAACTATGTTGATATTTATTCCATCATCCCTTGCTTCTGCAGAAATCCATTGAACAATCTGATTTTTTTGATTTCTCTTTTCCTGGATCTTCCCCAATAGTGTTGAACAGTGTTCTGTGTCATGGTCGGATGTGTGACAATACATACATGTCGCAGGTGGGAGTGGACATTCTCTTTGATAGTTCTCTGGTTGTTGAAAGTTATGGAATACCACTAGTCCTATGCCTCTTCCAAAACCTCCTCTACCTAGTCCTCCACCTCTATAACCAGATCGATATCCTCACGGTGCATTGTAATGGAGTGATTGGTTATACTGCGTGAGATTATACTGTGGTTGCACGGTATTGTACTGCGGCTACGCAGTGTTATATTGTTGTGGCACAATGTTATATGGGGTTGGTACTTGGTTAAAATGTGGCACAAATTTCCTTGTCATCATCTCTTCCTGCACCCTATAGGTGTCTGATGTTCTTTCCCTCATCAGCTCCATTTCCTGCAATCTTTGTCATCATGGCCTACTGACTTGAAAAATTTGCATTATGAACTCTTAGGAAATGTATGGTATTTATGCATCATTGAACAGTGATATGGATCATGCCCTTGTGTTTGACAGATCTCACACCATAGTCCTCTTGATGGAAAATGGTTTGGCAGTTTTGTTTCCATGTACTACATGAATGTTGGGCATTCATTCTTGTGGTGTCCTTCTGTCCTACATGTGGTACACCAAACAACTTCTCTTTTTTCCTTACTCATGTTCTGGTTTAATTGAAATGTTAGATTCTTCAGGTATTCCTTGAGCTCCTCTATTGTTGGATATGTCTTTTGATATTGGTTCTCTTCCAATTGTAGGGTTTCCTACAGAGCCTCTGCCTGGGTATGGAACTTTTGTTGTCTCAAGGGGTATTTCAAATGTGGTAGTAGTGAATTGACAAACATATTCCTATGTTTCATATATGGCATGTCATACTTTATCTTTCCCTTCAATCGTTTGAATCTCTGGTATATCTCCCAAACATATTATCTTGGTTTCATTATGATCTCTATCATCTCATTCATGTATTGATCCTCTAAGCTAGGCTTTTGGAATTCATTTATCAACATCTTCTTGATATCCACGATCGTTTTGGTTATTCCTGGTGGATTGTTTGCAGCTAAGCTCATGTACCAATGCAGTGCGCGGTCTCTTAGCATGATGGCTAACTGTGCAAGTTTAGTGTCCTCATCTGTGATCTGCTTTTCTTCCCATATCTTTTCACAGATAAACAAGTTCTTCTGAGGGTCCTCCAATCCCTCTCCCTTGAATTATGGTAACCTAATGATGGGATCATGTCCTGCCATCCTGAATTTTGAACTACTACCTCCACGTGGTGTAGATATTTGACTAATGCTTCCTGAACTAGATCCCCCATTTGTTTCTCCATGTGTATATGTACTTTCTACTACATTTCTTCCACTGAAATTTGATTGTCTAAACGGCAGTGTTCTTTCTGGTGTATTAGTCGCACATGGGTTTATGGGTTCCACACTGACACTAATATGGATAAGAGTTCTTCCTCCATTTTATGCTCATGTACATCTTATCTTCCTTTCATATGTCACGTGCAGGATTTCCTCAATCTTCTCCATAGCCCAAATATCCTCTACCTCTTCTTCATCACTTGCCAAGCCTTCCCTCGCAGCTATGGCTCTCTTCTTATTGTTCATCTTATATTGGTAGGGTACTCCACTGCGTGTTCTTCCAATTGTTTCCATGATCTTCTTGATCTGTTCTTCCTCCATCATGATTGGATCCAATGCCTCCTCCTTCTTCCCCTTATCCATCTCTTCCTCCGTTTATTTGTCTCTTGTCAGTGCTTCCCCCCTTCCCCCATGCACGCAGGGAATTTTAGTTGTCTAAGGCCATTGTCATTACACCTTTGTTATACAGTAACATCTTAATATAAGTATACAACGATATGATATACCTACCTCACGGTCCCTTTAGGATCTCTTGTCCTGCTGCACTGTAAGACTTCACAATATCTACTGCAAATTCTATAATAAATCCTGCAACAATGTTTTCTAACCAGAAATATACTGCACCCGTAAATTTATAGTCAACTTGTTGTAACTACACGATCTCCACAGGATTCCACTCTAGATGTCTGATCTTATTTGTAGGGTGGTTGTCTTTCAACCTCAATATCCACTCTTGCATCACATGCGGGAAATCACCGAAAAATACTTCATGCAAGTCGTTAAATACGTACTTGTCCAAATATTTGCGCAGTGTTAACTTTGGGTTTCTATTATATTTCTGTGAAAATTCCATCTCCTTTATTTTCAACCATCTCTCGATCTCTGCCTTTTTTGGGTTCCACGGTCTCAACATCCCTTTTTATATTCTCATTCTTTTAACGTTTTGTCGCCAGATCTGACATTCTTTTTACGCTTCTTCAACAGATCTCATTCACTCAATCCCATTTTGTTCCAATTGGAAACATAACCATTTGTTGGTTATTTACTTTATATACTATGATCTTACTTTAATTTCATAAGTTGACCCAGGTTCATATTTGAAAAAGCTTCCAACAAAATCCCTCTAAAACTACTGGCCCCCCTGGTAAACCAGAAGACAGTGCAGTACACAGGGTGAACTGTGCAATCTCACCCAACATAGTTTTATGGGTGGTTGCAACGCTCAGATGCTTGCAGCCTAGGAATGAGTGGGGATTTGTGATTTCACCCTCTGTTATCTTCATTCATTTACTATCTCATACCTCTATATTTATTATACTGTCATTCTTACTCATGCATGTAAAATATCAGATCTAACTAATTCATTCATTCATTTTTCTAACATCTAATCATCAAAAACAAAGAAGATACATAACATCCAGTCACATAACACAGGGTCTATTGTGGTTCACCCCTCCTGGGCTATGTCCACAAAGATTTGGCTATTATGCTCTTTTATTATTTTGGTTTCAACACTATAGCGCCTCACGCCTTACAACTCTCCATCTCAATAGGTTGAGATATTACAATGAGGCAGACTAGATCGCACCAGACTCCTCAGCCTGTGATCTAACCCTGAATATCTACCTCAGTCCCTCTCCTCGACTCAACAACTTACAAAAATAGATTGGATTAACAATATGATACAATGACAAACAACATGATATCCAACTACAAACCTTAGAACTACCGAGCCGCTCTACAACACAACCGCAACCCCTACCTAGACCTCCTAGGTACCTACTTATACATGTTCCTGGCTTACTATCCATTACATCTTCTTACAAAAACCCTAACCCTAGCATGGTTAGGTCTTCTTGCATGTGTTCCTCGCATGCTTTCCTCCTCTGCATGCATGTTTGTCTTACGCATGTTGCTTTTCCTGCCAGTTATCTTGTGCTTTATTCTCCACAATTATTCTTTATTTTCAGATCTTGTGCTACTACAAATATTGTTGGTTTTCTGTTGTATCTTTGTTGTCACAAATCAAGAAATACATTAAATTCTTTATGTCATCCATTTTGATATTTCAATATGTGTATTTTTTGGTGTGAATATTTAACATTTTTGTATATTTAAATCATATGAAATACATCCATACCACACTCAGAAACCCAATTAAATACACAAAAAAATATTGGAACATTGGAGTTATAAGCAGTGAAACTTACCTCCAGCCTAAGTGTTCAATAGAATTCAACACTCAGGAAAAATTGAATATTGCTTCAACAGTCAAAATTTTATACCAGTATTTCTTAGGACATTACAGTGGTATTAGAGCAATGTATCCGGGTTTGCTGTTCATGAGGCGAGGTAATGGTAAGTATATCACCTACAGAAGTCGAAGACAATGAGGGGAAGAAGTCATATTTAATGAAGAAGGGGAAATAAGGGAGAACCAACCAGACGCATAACAAGAATAAGTCATGGGGTATAATAACAAGGAAAGAGCTATAAAAATCCTAGAAGGTTTTGTTGTTGGGCAGCAACAATTAGAACAACTGTTGACACAGTTAATTTCTAGTAACCAAGAAAATCAAAATTATGGGGGTAACCATGGTGCAGGGAGTTCCAATGTGAAAAATGGGAACAATGGTGAGGGAAGCCATCCTGAGATTCTCACACCTAACCACACTAGGATTCTTGTTTAGGTGGGTGCTAGGACCAATAACAGGACAATCCCCAGACCCCTTATTCCTCAATTATTGGGAAACCAACAAACGAAGAATCAAGGGAAGCAAGTTCCAGGTGAATATTTTCAATATTATTTGAGAGAGTATCAATATATAGGTGATTAATTTCATGCAACCATGTCGCTAGAGGAATTTTTCACAATCAAATACAGGAATAAACCAAGGGATCACAACGGGGAGAAACAAAACAAGGATCTAGCACAAAATTTGGGAAAACTATCGATTTTGTCCTTCGATGGGTCTAGAAAGAGCACATCCAGAGCATGGGTATATAATTTGGATACACACTTCCAGTTCAATCCTATGACATAGGCCAAATCGATCAAATTTACTACTTTTCACCTTGATGGAGAATCCCACGAGTGGTGGTACCATGCATTGGTCACTCTGGGACATGCTACTATCACCTCCTATTTGGAATTCACTCAGAATTTAATGGAGAGGTTTGATAAGGACCTCGAGCTACATTTCATGGAGTTGGAACGAATCAAGCATGAGGGAACACTAGATGCCTACATCACGAAGTTTCAAATACTTGCAGTCACTGTGATCGATATCTCTGAGCTGAGATTGGTGATGTTATTTATTGAGGTTCTATCTGAACCACTTCGTGGTTGGGTGAAGGATTTAAAACCATAGACATTACATGATTTTATCATCACAACACGAGACATGGAGGGGGAAGTCCCAAAGACAAATACCTTCTCCAAACCATTCATTCCACAAAAAGGAAAAGATAAGAAACCTCCATTGAAAGAAGGGACATGTAAGTAGAGGCTAGATGAGGTGACTCAGAATGCGTTGGGAAAAAAGAATATGTTTTTCATCTAAAAATATCCTTGGGCATCGACCCACGAGTGCATGGGAAAATGAAAGGTTCACTACATATAGGTACATTCAGATAGTTATTAGGAAGAAGAGGTTGCACCGGAGCACGAAAATGAGAAGGGGGACTCTACCGAGGAGAAGCCTCAGGAGGTGGCTATCACCACATCATCAGGCACGCCTATATTCCACACCTTCAAAGTTAGAGGATTACTACGAGGAAATGGTATTACCACTCTGATTGATGGTGGGGAAACCCATGATTCCATTGATGCATCTTGGGTAGCCAGGAGATGGATGTCTATTGAGGAATTTGATGGTTCAGTGTAGTCATGGTCGATGAGTATAATGTGTCATGCAAGAAGAATATTTCCAAGTTGGTCGTGACATTGGGAAACTACACCTTGATCGATGACTTTTATGTCATCGATTTGGCAGACTCCAATATAGTTTTGGGAGATCAATGGCTTCAAACATTGGGGGACATCATGTCAAATTATAAAGTGATGACAATGAAATTCTTCACACCATGAGGTAAAAAGATTATTCCGAGAGGCATGTCAAATAATACCTCTATGGTTGTTTCAAATAAAAGGATGGATGTCATTTTCAGGCGAGGAGATATAACATATGCAACATAGTGTTTTATCACAACATAGGTAGATGCACATGGTCGACAACATCATCATGCAGACATTCAGGACTTGTTGAGCCAACATCACAAGATCTTTGGATAGATACCTCCATGGATACCACTGGACAGAGGCTTTCAGCATACTATAGAATTGGAGGAGGGATCCAGATCTATCATAACCACCCCTTATAGGCACCCCAAGAAATTCAAAGATGAAATAGAAAAATCCATCAAGGAGTTGCTTAAGATGGGGCATATCAGACCCAATTCCAATCCTTTCACTTCTTCAGTGGTTTTGGTTAAGAAGAAGGATGGAACTATGAGGATGTGTATTGAATACAGGGCCATGAATAATAATATGATTAAGAATATTTATCCTATACCGAGGATCTATGAGCTTCTGGACAAGCTACATGGAGTAGTATAATTTTCGAAGATTGATATTCGATCCGGTTACCATCAAATCAGAGTCAGAGAGGAAGATATTCACAAGATGCTTTTAGGTACCATTATGGTCACTATGAGTTCTTGGTCATGCCATTTGGGCTGACCAATGCACTAGCTACATTTCAATCATGCATGAATCACTTATTTAGAAAGCAGTTGCGGAATTTTTTATTGATATTTTTTTATGATCTGTTGATATATAGCAGAACATGGGAGGAACACTTCGGGCACTTAGAGGAGATTTTGAGTATGATGGAGGAGCATTCATTGTTTTCCAAAGAGTCCAAGTGTGAATTTGGAATGATAGATATTCTATACTTGGGACATGTGGTCGGTGCACAGGGACTGTAGGTGCATAGGCAAAAGATACAGGCTATATTAGATTGGCCACCACCAAAAAATATCACACACATGTGTGGATTCTTTGGGATTTGTAGTTATTACAAACAGTTTGTGAAAGGGTTTTCACAGTTGGTCACACAACTCACAGACCTCACAAATAAATGAGCATTCATATGGACCAAAGAGTATCGAAAGACGTTTGATCGTATGAAGGAAGTGATGAGCACCTGCCCAGTTTTAACACTCCTTGACTTCACTTATCCCTTTGTGCTTGAGTGTGATGCATCAAGTGAAGGGATAGAGAATTTTTTATGCAATAAAGGAATATGATTTCATACGATATAATGAAGCTCTCATATAGGGAGAAACTCTATCCCATCTATGAAAAATAAATGCTCGCCATCATGCATGCCTTAGTGAAGTTTCAACAATATTTGGTAGGTTGGAAATTCCAGGTTAAAACAGACTATAACAACTTGAGACACTTCATGGGGGAAAAGGACTTGAACGAAAGGCAATAGAAATGGGTTAGAAAATTAAAATCCTATGACTTTTACATAAAGGATGTTAAAGGGAATAAAAATTTAGTAATTGATGCTCTTTCAAGGAGGCCATAGATGTGTTCTCTTACATAGATTTCAGTTGATTGGAAACCTCATCTAGTGGTGGAATGTCCCAAGAAAAAAAATGCTTGTGAGGTGATGGACCAATATACATAGGATGACATGTATAAGGTGGTGGATGACATCATATACTACAAGTATTGTATATATCTAGTTCTGGAATCCACACTAAAGGAAAATATCTTGGAGGTTATGCACAATACACGATTGGCAGGACATCCAGGGCATTTCAAAACCTATAGGAAATTTAGGGAGAGGTTCACTTGGAAGGGCCTCAAAAATGACGTGCTGAAGCATGTGAGAGAGTGTGTGAATTTTCAATAGAACGAGTCAGTGCAGTGTTAGATTTAGGGTAAATTGCAGAACAATAGTATCTTTTTAATTTCAGTAGATAAATAAATTTGATCTAGGGATCAACAAGTTCAAAACACTTTAACTGGACTTCAGATCTAGGAGATCTAAAGAGAAATATCAACAAACTAAGTAAAGATTAGATTTGAAGATATAAATAAGAACTCAGATCTACTGTATAATAAACTAGAACTCTACCAATATTATCAGAGAGCAGATCAAGAAGAACTCAAAGATATTGCATAGATCTACAGATCTAGGATCATTCTGATAATAAACAATAAGTCAACTATAGAGCTAGATCAATATTTAAAATTTCAGATCTTAGAATGATACAGTAGATCAAACAATAATAAAGTGCAACAAGATCCTAGATCTGAAGGTGATGAGTTGTCTGCTTACCTGGTACAGCAGCCTCACCTCTGAAGTAAGAACAATAACACTGAGAGATGTAGAACCCTTTTTGGTATGCTCAGACAAAGGTTTAGTTCAATAGATCTATCATGGATCTCTTGCCACTGTATGAAGGAATTTTCTTGCCACAAAATAGTACTAGAAAACCTCACAAGAACAAACCCTCAACCAGATGAAAATATCAAAACCCTTACACAAAAAGACAGTATCAAAGGATTTCTGCAGGAGATAGGAGGCAGTACTCTAGGGTTTCAACACAACAAGGAGGATGACTTACACATCACATAGCATATATTGAAGGCCATTGTCATAGCACTCCAGATAGCAAAAAAAAGGTTGCAGCCCCAATCTTATCCCACACTGCAGTGTAAAGGATAACACCTGATGCACACAAAGAAACAAGGAGGGCCACACCCTAGGGACCTCACACAAGAGATCAGAATAGGGGACGCTCCCTTAAAGCTTAACCACACTGCTACAGCAGATAAGGGGCTGCACTTTACAACCATGACAAACAACAGGAAGGGGCCGCACCATACACTCAACCAGCCCAGCAAAGGGAGGAAAGACAGGCAACTGCTATAAGGACTTCATCAACAAAGGAGGATGCAGCCTTTTATACTCTACAATAGACTTAAAGGAGGCCACAGCTACAAGGGACGTCACCAGCAAAGGGAGGTCGTAGCCTTTTATAAACCCTGCAGCAGACTTAAGGGGAGGCTGCACCAAAATATCCTCCAACGAAGTCACAGTCACCCCACAGACCCTACAGCAGCAACAAACAAAGGAAGAGGACGGTGCTGGTAGGTTACCCACAAGAAAGAAGAGGCCACTCCCACAGAAGATACAAAGAGGCCGCAGGCTAGAGAGAGCTCAGCGCTAGCACATTAGAATAATAGATGAGTGAAGGGTGAGAGGGGGAGGGTTTAATATATAGTGTTTAGGTTAGGGTAAGGGTTATATTAGAATCACATGTTTAAATTTAAATTTAAACATGTGATAATAAACATTTAAAATTAACTTTAAACTTAACCCTTTAATAAGACAACAAAACTCCAAACCAATCATGCAAGGGTAAAGGAGGGTTTGCAAAGTGGCATTACTCATTCCTTCATATCACATGGTGAACCTATTACTTTATCATCACGGCATATGGGACTTATCCCTCATGTGTTTATGTCCTTCTTCAAGGAAGGTCATGTACCATCAAGTACTTGATAGAGAATCAAGTAGCCCCAGGAC
>SNQJ01S0062501.1:0-21865 GCA_010110895.2 Picea sitchensis
GTAGGTCACTGTAAATAAACATATCATAATCGAAAGGAGTAGCCAAAATATAAAAAATTGACAACTTAATGTTTGGTATGGTGTAGGTAAGACAATTACTTGTTAGGACAAGGATTTGTCACAATGAATGAAAATGACAGGAATCTTGCTCGATTAAGAGTGGAATTAGAGGTGAGGGGCGATGGAAAATGTTATTGCCCTTGCTATGATTGCAGAGGCTTGCAAAATAGAAGACTTTTAATAACAACAACCCAAAAACATTGTAGGGAGAAGGGGCATGCCAAAGGGGGTTATGAATATCGTCCCTTGGTAAGAGGATTCAATATTTAATGTATTCTCTGTAATAATCAGTATGTCATGAATTTTACTAATATTTCTTATTGTGATTTTTATATTTTCTATACACACTAACTTTTCTATGTTGTTTTTTAAATATATAGATGATTCCCCCAAAGTGTCGACCTCCAGAGAGTTATTTGTCAAGTACTAGTAGAAATACTACTTTACATGGAGATGAACTTCGAGATCAAAATATTGAAGCTGCTGATCAAGTTATTAATGCTGATATGGATGGAGATAACATTAGTGATTCAAATCAGGAAGATGAGATACATAGATTCATCCAAGACATGTTTGCTCCAATGGATGAGGACAACCAGGATGATAGTCATGATGTTGATCCTCTACTCGAGAAGTCATGTCAACCTCTTTATGAAGGCTCAACAATAAATCTTTTATCTGCTATATTGTTGTTGGTGAAACTGAATGTTTTGAATGGTTTATCAAACACATGTCTCACATAGATACTAAGGTATTTAATTTGTTAATTATTTATGCTTGCATGTTCACCAATACTTAAAAGGTTCAATTTATTCCTATATTGCTATTGTTTTCTAATTTATAAATTAGTATATTGGATGATATATTGATGATCAATATTGTTTACATTGACTTATTGTTTAGAATTTTGTAGATTGTTAGGTGATGTTCTATTACCGATGTCAAATATTTTGCCATGCACATATCGAGAAATATCTGTGATTATGAAAGAAATTGGAATGGACTATCAGGCTATTGATGCATGTCCTAATGATCATATCATATATTATGGACAATATGCATTAGAAAATGAATTCCCACAATGTCAAATAAGTATATATCGAACCGATAAAGCGTCAAAGAAGGTGTCTCGCAAAGTTCTTCGTTATATTCTGATAATTCCACGTTTTCAGCGGTTGTTCATGTGCCAAAGTATAGCACAGTTTATGGATTTCCATGCAAAGAATAGAAGTCGAGACGATGTTCTTTGAATGCCTGCATATGGTTCTTCATTGAACTAGATCGAAGAAAAGTGGCCAATTTTTAAAGAAGAACCTCGTAATGTTATACTTTCGTTGGCAGTTGATGGTGTCAATCCTTTTGGAGAGCTTCGTTCTACATACTCATTGTGGACTGTTTTTGTTATAAACAATAACCTTCCTCCTTGGATGTCGATCAATAGAGATCACACAATGTTGGCAATGATTGTTCCAGGTATTTAATTATCTTTTATTTTCTTTAAAGCATGACAAAATATTTCATTTCTTTGTTTCGTGCATGGTAATTATTTCTTTTATATATCACGACATCTAGATAAGTATAATATACATTTGGAAGGTTTACAGTTGGGAAGTAAGCTTGTCATTGATGGCAGAATAGCGATGGCAAAGATCAACGATGGAAAAGATCAACATGGTCAACAACGCAGTGATAATGGAGAGTAAACTCCATTTTAGAATTTTGGATAGGGAGTTGAAGTGGCGAAACACTTCACCACCAAAGTAGTGAAATACTTGAAATTAAGGAAATCATGAAGTGGAGTTGAAGTGTCGAAACACTTCACCATAGAAGTGGCAAAATGTGAAATGGTGAAATGATCTAACCCGTTGGATCAAAGATTGTGATATAGACGTCAGTCCGGGGGAGGAATTGAATGCGGACCACGTCGAAAAGGACGATGATGACCATTGGATCAAAGGCGATGAAAGGTCGAGCTAGTCAAAGACTCCATTTGGTTCGCGAATCACAACTTGGAGTTACGAGAATCTCCATCTAAGGATTAGCGAGATCGCGAGGTCCGCGAAAAGATCCCGGAGACCATAAAGATCACGGGAAGATGAGAATTTGTTGATCTAAGCTCCATCCCAGTCGCCTATGTTGACTTGGAGTGACGAGAATCTTCATCTAAGGATTAGTGAGATGCAAGATCATGAAAAGATGGGGACCATAAGATCACCAAGAACAAGGATGGATTGTCGAGCTTCATATTAGGTCTTGTCTGCTCGCTGACTTGGGTGATGAGAATCTCCATCTAAGAAACAGTGAGATCACGAAGTCGCGAAAAGATTAGGACCGTCGGATCTGGGAGATAGTGAATGGATTATTGATGCGGAAGCTCCATCTTGTAGTTTCACCTATCGTGACTTGGGTGACAAGAACCTCCATCTAAAGTGCGTGTGAAATTGTGTGATTTAATTGTAGCCCGTCCGGATCAAAGTGTGATCTGGATCATTGATCTGAATCCATTTGGGAGTTTTGCGAATCGCGACTTGGAGGCGAAATACTAACCACAAAACGTCGAAATCGCCAATATCTTGAAATCATGATATGTCGAGCTATTAGTCGAGATCAGATATGAGCTGTCGAATCATAGGACAAGTGGAAAGAGATTGTAATTTCACTATATTGGAGTTAACGGAGCATGGTGGTAGGCTACCATTGAAATATAAGGCACAACCTATGGTCACCACCCGATTGGTCACGAGAAGGGAAGGAGTTGGTTTTGATAAGCTCCATTTCGGGGTTTGGGGATCGCGACTTGGAAGTCGAGATACCTCATCTCCAGTTCATGAAATCTTGAAATCGCGAAGTACTTTATGCATGGCAGCGTGAGTCGATATTGGAGCTGTCGATGGAAGATGGAGGGAAGAAGCTAAGAGGTGCTTACTTCCTACGGGGATCTGAAATGCCAAGTATGAAATGGCGAAAGCAGGGCACAAGATTCTTTATTCTTAATCCAACTGATTCGGTGAAGTTGAACAATGAAAGGGCTACTTTTGCGCTTCTCAGTGTAATAACTAAAACAAATGATGATCTTTGCCAAAGGACTCAAAGAGGACTGAGTGTGATCTCCAAAGAATATGAAGAGTCTCGGGCATCTTCCGATGGATTGAGGATTATTGATACATCGTGACGGATGGAAGGGGATTGAAGTGCAGCAGCTAAAGCGAAAGGATCGCTTCGATCTAAGAGCGGATACGACGAAGAGTCTTTCGGCTGCTTAAAGGGTTGAGTCTTCGACATGACATCGATTGATGTTGAATGTGTGGGAAAACCGCTAGAGAAGCCGAAGGGTTACCATGATGATTAGGCAGAGCACTCAATATGAGGAGGATATCAGCACGGTGCGAGTATTCAGAGGTATTGCGTGCATTGCACGCACAAGGTCCTGAAGCTATAAATTACCGCGATACGGAGATGGGTTTGTCGTTGGAGTTGTTGTAGTTGTTGTTGTTGAAGGTGATTCGTACGGGAAGAAGGAGGATTACAGCGGAATTGAATAGAAGAGGAACCGTGTAGTGAATGGACATGGAGCAAAGAACATAAAAGGCAAAAGAGCGAACAATGCAAAGTCATAATGCGGGAAAGCGGTGGCCCGACGAACAACGTGTGTGAGAACAATGATGAGTTTGGTAAGTCATTGTTGAACATTATATCGCTATAATGAGTTTCACTAGCAAAGATTTATAATCGGGGTGGTAGGGAGGTGCTGGGGAGGGCCCGAATTGTCCTCCCGGAGGTTCGAAATTAGATTGCTTGAACCACGAGGAGTTAGCAACTTCCTTCTAGTTTGTGCTAAGAGAAACCGGGAGGGTTGGTGCTTCCTTCTAGTTGGTGCTAGAGAAACCAAAGGAGTTGGTGCTTCCTTCTGAGTGGTGCTAGAGAAATAGAGAGTTGGTGCTCTCGGTAAGTTGCAGCTTACCAAAGCGAGGTTGTAGCCTCACAATGAATTTGAGCTCATATGCTGATATGTATGAAAATGTAAAGAATGTAAAGATTACTTGTATCATATAAATGAGTTTACCTTTATGGGTTTCCTCGGGAAATATCGTATACGTATGTCTGTAGGCGGGGCATTAATAGAAATTATAATATAATTTCTCTATTGATGCCCCTCTCCCTCTATAGATGTTGAATGTTACAGTAGCACTTCCGACATTAACGTAGATTTATCATTGAGAGGTCGTAATGGAGTTTAAAAGAAGCATGATGTTTAAGCACGGTAACAAGCGATTCACCTAGTTTGTCAGCAATTGGTGGTATCAGAGCCGATCCCTTTTATCTAAATGTAGATCCTAGAGCTTAAACATGTCAAGTCATGAAGGAAATTCAGCCAATAAGGCTCCTCTATTCCAATGGAACAAACTTTGCCTTTTGGAAAGTTAGAATGAGAACCTATATAATGTCTTTAGGTGCATATATTTGGGATGTGGTAGAATCACGGTTATGTAAAGCTGGTTGTACTAGTTAATAAGGATGACAAGCTAGAATTTAACTTCAGAGTTAAGGCTATGAATGTTGTTATGAGTGGGCTTGGCAATTAAGTAAAAGTTATGCACTTAGATTTTGCCAAAGAAATGTGGGACAAAACTCATTAACAATTATGAGTAATGTAATGAGAAGGTAAAGGGCGCCAAGCTTCAAACCTACGAGGAACCACGGTTTGAGCATTTGAAGATGAAGGAAGATGAAGCGGTTAAGGAAAATACTTTACGAGAGTAGAAGAAATGGTAAAATGCAACAAGCACTCGGTGAAAAAGTTGAGGAACCTTTTTTAGTTAAGAAAATCTTGAGAACTCTCGGATAAGATTCAGCTTCGAAAGCCTACGCCATGAGAGAAATTAATGATCTAAAAAACTTGAGTTTGATCAACTTCTAGGAACGTGTACAAATAGAGAATAGTTAAAGATAAGCCACCTCCAGAGAAGCATCACTCAAAGCAGACAAGAATGAGGATTGGCCGGGATAGTGAAGCAAAATTTGTGAAAGAGACTCAGAAAGGGATCCGGGGAGGCAAAATACAAAAGGTAAAGCACTTGCTCAAATGTTACAATTGTGGTGGTATTATAGGTCATTTGCAAATAAATGTCCCCACAAAGAGGTGAACTTATGATGATGAGGAGAAGCATAAAAACAAATTTCTTTAAAAGGGAATAACTTTAAGAAGAAAAGTCTGGGCGTAAACAATGATGATGATCCTTGATGATGAAGACAATGACTCCCTATTGAAGACAAATTAAATGACTTCATACTTACGGCCAAAGAGGAATATGATAATAAAACCGGGAAGTGATGTTTAATAGAAGAAAGCCGACCAGTTGACATGGAAGAGAATTGATCAGTGCTGCCCGGAAGAGATTGAGACTAAAATTAAGGCAGAAGCTAAAAGACAATTGTTGATTCAGTTCGAGAAAGAAAGTAAAGGACCTTATGAGGACCTTGTCCTATTAAAGTGGAATTAGAAAGAGAGGCAAAGAAAATCAAAGATATTCTGAAAGCGGCAGGTTATAAAAGCTAGATGTGAAACATTACATAAACAAAGTAGTGAAAACTAGAAGAGAGATGGAGAAGTTTAAGTCTTGTATAATTAGAATCTGTCAGTATCAAAGCCTCAAAGGATTAACCACCGTGCGGTCGACAAAGGGAAATCCAAATTTGAAAACCAGTTTGGTTTATGAAGAGGGATCAAGCAGTTGGAAGACAGGAAATGAAGAACCATCAAGTTTATCAAAAGTACAATAAAATGACAACAACAAACACGAGAAACAAAAGGGAAGACATTCATTTGCCCAGGGAACGTAAAGAAAAGGTGCGAGGTTGAATGCAGTAGGACAGCAATGCGCTCTTTGTTGAAAGACATCATCAACATGGAAGAAATCAAATTGCTCCCGAGGAAAAGACAACCCTTTAGGTACAAAGTTTTTTTTCTATTGTTGGTGTTTCTCTTGTTCTAATTTTGGTCACAAAGTTGTAAATTGTTTCTGGAGACTTAGACGTAGAGCAATTAAGATTTGAAGAATAATTATACTCAGATTGATGCAGCGATAACAAACCTTCCGCAGGGAATGCACAACTTGCCAAATTAAGTCTAGGGACATACAATCAAGAAAGCCAAGAAATAAACAGCGGTCGAAATAGAAGTAGACAATGCAACAATAAAGTTTGACCTATTGAATAATGATATTGAATACTACACCTATCATAACTTTGGACATAAATCTATTGATTGGCGGTTAAGGAACTTATAAAATGGACTCAAATCCCTGTTGAAAATGTCAAGTTATGGAAGAAGAAGGAGAGTGACAGATAATGGGGTTAGTATTGTAAAAGCTCAAGAAAAATGAACCCTTGGTATATATAGGTATTGGTCTCAAACATATGACAAAAAGACAAAGGCGAAGTTTACGTCACTTAGTGAAGGCAAATATGGAAATGTAACTTTTGGAAATGATGCTCAGGGAAAAAAGAGAAAAGGGATGGTAAGCTTAAGTAATGGAAAGGAAAATCCCAAGATGTCCTACTTGTAGAAGGGATGAAACATAACACCTTCGATTAATGAAGTCAAATGTGTGTGAGAGGATGTGTGTTCCGTCAGGACTACGAGATAAGAATACATGCTTCCGGGTTAAAGTGGTGGCCAAAGGCATAAGGGCCCGAAAATAATATGTGTTGAAAGAAAATAGAGAAGAATGTCATCTGCGCGTAAATATGATGAAAGTTGGTTATGGCATAGAAGACTTGGACATCTAAACTTGATCACTTAATCAAACTCAAAAATCACGAGGCGATAAAAGATCTTCCTAGAATATCAAAGCCCCAAGATTGATTGTGTAAACCACATAGAAGTAGGAAGCTAAAGCGAGTTCGGTTAGATGTCCAAGAGATTTAATTCAACAGATAAACCTCTCCAACTAGTTCATATTGACTTATGTGGACCATCCAGACAAGAAGACAGAGGGAAGAAAACTACTTCATGCTGATTATTGATGATTACTCCAGACTTGCTTGGGTTTCCTTTCTCAAAGAAAAATTTGAAGCATTGAGAAATTTAAAAATATTTAAGTCTTTGGAGACTCAAAATAGGGAAAGGTTAAAAGCGGTTAGATCGGTAGGAGGAGAGTTTATGTCAAGAACTTCAAGGAATTCTATGATGAACATGGTATCAAGGGGTACAATCCCTAAAACTCCACAACAAAATGGAGTTGTTAGAGGCAAAACGAGAGCGGTCACCGGAAATGGCTAGGTCTATGATGTATGAGAAGAACATTGGTGAAACTTATTGGGTAGAATCAATACACACGACAATCCATGTGCTTAACAAATCCCACCTCGGACCACAAAGTGACAAAGAGCGACTTATGAATTATGGTTTTGGAAGACTTGCCTTGATCAAACACTTGAGAGAGTCTTTGGGAGTAAAATGCTACATAAAAGAATAATGATGAGAACCACGAATATGATCACGGTGATGAAGGTATCTTCTTAGGTTATGCTACAAGCATTGAGGATATAGATGATATAATAAGAGGTTGCATAAAGTAGTTGATTGTATAGATATAAGAGTTGATGAAGAAATCCCGGTTATAAATATAAGCAGTTCTTAACCAAGAACATAATATATAGTTAAAGTTGAAGATGAATTTGTCCAAGAATCAGAAAACGAAGGTTTTGAATCAGATGAAGACACAGGTATTCAGACAAACTCAAATCAACATTTAACTACAAATTCCTCCTCCATATTCATTCAAAAGAATCATCCTACAAAGTCGAGATAATTGGAGAAAAAGACAAAGGTGTACGCAAACCGGAGAAAGCTAATCAAAAGAAACGAACAATCATATATCTTTCATATCCATCTTTGGAGACAGAAATTTTAAACCCGTAAAAGATGACCGGAGTTAAAAGCAATGAATGAAGAGCAGTCGAGATTGGAAACAACAATCGATGAGATGGTTCAAGAACTTTGAAAGGTAAAAGCGTCGTGGCTCAAATGGATCTTTAGAAACTCTGGGGAGGGATCACGGTAGCTGGCCAGAAATTCTCGAAATATTTCTTACTATGCAGCGCTCGCCGTTTAAAATTCTACCAAATAAGATGTCAAATGCACCTTTCTAAATAGAATTTAAAGTAAAGAGAATCTATATAGAACGAAGAGGTTTCAAACTATCGATAACGACTTAGTATACAGCTCGAAAAGCTTTATATGGTTTAAAACAAGCCTTGAGCACGGTATCGCCAGAGCTGAATGCATTATCTCAAAGACAAGAGGTTCAAGAGAGGAACAATTGACAACAATTTGTATATTAAAGCAGAGGATAATAATTTGCTCATCATATTTGGGTCTATGTGATGACATCATCTTTGGATATATAGGAATTCCATTGGTACAATGGTTTGCTTACGCCATGGAGTCTGAATTTGAAATGTCTATGATGGGAGAATTGTCATTTTTCTTGAGTGCGCAAAATTACTCAGAGGTCAGAAGGGATGTTCATTTCTCAAGAAAAATATCTAGAGAAATTAAAAGGTTTCAAATGGAGATTTTAAACCTGTGGGTACAACTATGGTAAATGGATGTAAATTAATAAAGGATGATAATTCGCGGTGATCAAATCATATCAATCGATGCGGCACAACGTACATCCTGTATCTCACCCGAGACATAATGTGTGTTGTTGTAGGAATGGTGGGAAGATGTCAGGGCTGCACCTATGATCATTGCAAGGCTGTCAAACATATATTGGGTATTTAAAAGAAGCGGTGACTTATAGTGCGTGGTATCGAGAGGTAAATTTTTAGGTTAGCTGCTTTTCAGGATGTGATTGGGCAAGTAATGCGATGAGAAAAACACCGGTGGAGGAGAGTTCTTCGGGTGATTGCTTTAGTAGCATGGCTTAGTAAAAGCAAGGCTCCATTTCTTTATCAACCAGGCCGGTACATTCTTTGCTGCTACGCATTTCCGAATATGGATGATTTAGACACTTGCGGACTTGGAGGTAAAATACGTTGTATCGATCCCAATTCATTGTGATGCTACTAGTGCACCCATCAGGGTGTCTAAGAATCCTGTATTCCACTCAAGACCAAGCATATTCCCATAAAATATCATTTTTGAGAAGCGGAGTCTCCAATCAGATTGTTCGAGGTCCCGTCAGATCTCTACCAGGTGGTGGAACATTTTTACTAAACCTCTACCCAAGACACCATTTGAATATCTAAAACAGAAGCTTTGTGTCATCCCGTCTCACATCTAAAAAGAATCCATCCTGTTAGGGGGAATCTTATATTTATTTCATATCTGATACCTCATAAAATTACTACAACAACTTCGAGGGGGAGCATGTTTTCTTTGACATTGATGTCAAGGGGAGAAAAGGAGTTGTTAGGATCAATTATAAGTTGGAGGTGAGAATAGATTAGCCCTTGGTGTTCCGGGGTTTCCATCAATGCCAAAGGGAGATTGTTGGAAGGTTTACGGTTGGAGTAAACTTATCATTGATGGAAAGAACAACTATGGCAAAGATCCCGAGCATGATCAGCAGCGCGATGATAATGGAAGAGTAAACTCCATTTTAGAATTTAGGATCTTGGGAGTTGAAGTGTGAAACACTTCACCACCCGAAGTGGCGAGGAAATCCGCGAAGTGGGAAATAAAGCAGTGGAGTTGAAGCATCGAAGCACTTCACCACAGAAGCAGCCCGAAATGTGAAATGGAAAAATGATCTATGCCGTTGGATCAAGGTGTGTCTGGGCATGGGATGAAGAGGTGAATATGGCCCGGAACCGTGAAGGGCGATTAGATGTTGGGATCAAGAAAAGGATTGAATGGATTGAAAAAGATCGAAGCTAGTCCAAAGACTTCCATTTAGGGTTCAGCGAATGCGGGTGACAAGAATCTCATCTGGGATCGGGGAGATGCGGTCGAAGATCAGGGATCGTCCGGATCACGAACAAGGACCGTTGATCTGAGGTCCATCTTGGAGCTTTGCCTATTGCGAGTTGGAGTAATGAGAATCTCCATCTAAGGATCGACGAGATGCGAGATCACGAAAAGATCGGGACTACGTTAGATCACCAGAGCGAGGGACCGTTGATTTTGAAGCTTCATCTCAGTCTCACCATGTGACTTGGGTGAGAATCTCCATCAGAACAGCGAGATGCAGATTGTGAAAATATCGAGTTGTCGGATCCCACAGAAGCGTGGTGATCGAGCTCCATCTGAACTTTGCCTATAGCGACAGGTGGCAGAACCTCCATCTTAGGAACAACGATATGCAAAATTGTGATTGTCGCAGCCATCGAGATCAAGGTATGATGCGAGACGGACCAATCGACTCCATTTGGGTTAGTGAATCGCGACTTGGAGGCAAGAAACATAACCACAAGAGCATCGAAATCATGATATCTTGAAATTGCGATATGATCTTAGCTGTTGAATCAAGATCATATCTGAGCCCGTCGAATCATGGGACAAGTGGAAAGTGAGCGAAATTTAGCTAACTTGGAGTCAAGGAGCATGGTGTGGAAACTTACAAAATATGACCTTTTGGCTGTATGGTTAAGTAGGTGAAGTCCGCGAGAAGAGAAGGAGTTAGTCGAGATAAGCTCCATTTCGGGGTTTTGGGGATCGCGACTTAGAGTCGAGATGCCTATCTCAATTCCACCCGAAATCTTGAAGTGAGAAAGTGGTTATGCATAAACATGTAGTCCCGCGACCATTAAGGTCACATTGATGGAAGATGGGGGAAGAAGCTAGAGGTGCTAAGCTTCACCCCAGGAATCTTGAAATGCTGCCGAGATACCCGATGGCAACCGAGGCACAAGATTATTTATTCTTAATCTAATGGTTCTGGTGAAGTTGAACAAGATTGAAAGGCTACTTTTGCGCTTCTCAATGTAAAATCTAAAACAAATGATGATCTACGCGGAAGGGACTCAAAGAGGATTGAGTGTGATTGCCAAAGAAGATTAAGAGTCTCAAGGCATCTTCCGGTGGATTGAGGATTATTGATACGGGCGATTGACAGATGGAAGAGAAATGAAGTCACGTATTTGGCATGAAAGGATAAGCTCGTCTAGGCGGAAGATGAAGAGTCTTGGCGCGAGGAATCTGACATGACATCGATGATATTGTTGAATGTGTGGAAAACCGCTGAGAGAGAAGGCGAAGGGTTACCATGAAATTAAGCGAGCATTCGAGTTGTGGAGGATATCAGCCCGGTGTGAGTATGCACCGAAGGTATTGTGTGCATTGCATGCACAAGGTGTACAGAAGCTATAAGTACACGGTGCATAGAAGAGATGGGGTTGTCGTTGGAGTTGTTGTGGTTGTTGTTGTTGAAGGTGATTCATGTGAAGAAGGAGGAGAGTGCATTAGCTGAAGAGCACAGAAGAGGACTTTGCAGTGAATGGACATGGAGCAAATAGCATAAAAGGCAGAATAACATACAACGCAAGTCAGGTGTGCAGGGAGGCAGTGATGCAGACAGAGCAATGAAATGAATCAGAACAATGATGAGTCTAGTAGCCATTGTTGAACATTATATCAACAATGAGTTTGATAGCAAAGATTTATAAAAAGAGGGTGGTAGGGAGGTGCTAGGGGAGGATTGTTTTCCTCAGAGGGTCAAGTGGATGCTTGAACAGAGGGAGTTAGCGCTTCCTTCTAGTTGGTGCTAGAGAAACCTTGAGGGATTTGGTGCTTCCTTCTAGTTGGTGCTAGAGAAACCGGGAGTTGGTGCTGCTTCTAGTGGGTGCTAGAAAACAAAGAGTTGGTGCTCTCAACAAGTTGCAGCTTATAAAACAAAGGTTGTACCCTCACAATGAGTTGGAGCTCATATGTATGATAATGAAATGTAAATATTACTTATCATATAAAAAGAAAAGAAGTTTTACCCTTTATGGGTTTTCTCGGAAAATATGCGTCTTTGTATGTCTATATGTATGAATGATGTTGAATGTTACAATGCTTACTTCCCTACATTGCCAGTTATCATTGAGAGGTATGTAATGAGTTTTAAATATGAATAATTGTTTAATCCACGGTGGCCGATTCACCTCTCAGTTGTCCACCACCTTCCTCCTTGGATGTCGATCGAGAGAGAAACACACAATGTTGGCAATGACTATTCCAGGTATTTAATTAACTTTTATTTGCTTTAAAGCATGACAAAATATTTCATTTCTTTGTTTCATGCATGGTAATTATTTATTTTATATATCGCGACATCTAGATAAGTATAATTAATCATGCATTGATTGAACCAATGGTGGGTACCGGGTTCCAGGAATATGAGCATTATTATTGAGCCTCTCATCTATGAGTTGTTGAAGTTATGGGTTGGCATCACCATGTATGACATCTATAAACCAATAGGGCAAAAGCGATTTCAATTCCATGGAATACTATCATGGACAATTCATGATGCTCGGGTTAACACATTTTGTGGTATATTGGTACTTTATTTTGTGATTTATGTGCTTATATATATATATTTTGAGAAAAATCATGCATTATTTTTAATTGTAAATCTAATTTGGCGCTACATTTATTCCTTATATCTTGTAGGTCTTCAAACAAAGGAGAAATTTGCATGCCCAGTTTGTTGTCCTAGGATAAAATCTCGTCGTTCAGGGAGTTTAGCAAAGGAAGTGTTTGATAGTGATACAGAGCACTTTACGCCTAAGAACCATGAATTATTGAACTACAAACAAGAAGCAAGAGTTCAGTAGTGAAGCAGAAGAAAAACCAAGAGATGATGCCTGCATTACTATGGAGTTGGAATATATTAGAAATGCGTCAAGGGTCATCCCAAATTATTTATGTGTGACCCTGTATGGCAATCTTTGGTTAATTTCATTAGTATTAATTTCATTTTGTGTATTAATTGGTGTTAATTTCAATTTGTTGATGTTTCATGAATGTCGTTAAAGGACAGATAGATACAAAGGAATGAAAAGTTACCTGATGCAATTAGTAGATTGCCATACTATGAGCACCTACAAATGGTTCATTTGTTTGATACAATGCATGTCGGGAAGAACATAACATAGTGTTATGGCAAAATATTAGATGGAAGGTGGGCAAAGAGAGAGAAGTGGAAAGATTTGTTTATGAATATCGAGAAGCTAATCATGCTTGCAAAGTGTTATTATTAATTCAATAGCGATGAAATTAGGTGAACAAAATACTAGTCTTCCTTGGTTGTATTGAATTAACAAAACAATATTGTAAAGGGTCATTGAAAAAGTGGAGTTTAGGCGGGTTTTAAAATTGAACATACAAAACATCTTAACTAAAAAGGTGATTTTGGTAGGGTTAAAACACATGGCGGCATACATTCATTAAGGTAATTAGTAGGTTATAATATATTTTTCTTAATGAGTATGCATTTTTGGAAACAAATAATAATTATTTGTTTTTTGTTACAATATGTTCTACCTTTATCTCTTCAGGATGACTTTGACAACAACATAAAACATATTATTTATGTGCCGGAAATACATGAGGGAAGTATTGTTTTATAAGGAAAATGTACTTCTTATGTGATTTGTATTGGAACTTATTGACATATTATCTTTTATGTCTACCGTTATGTATGCCTTGATATTTTTATTGCATTGACATTAGTAGGTGGCTATCATCAAAGAAATCCATAATGAATATATAAGGTATTGGAAGATAGAAATTCCCATTAATATTATTGAGAAATGCAGCATTATCTACCTCTGCCATTTTTCAATGCACAAGAACACTACCCTCATACACCAAGTTGAGGAGATTGAATTATGTGGACCATTACACACAAGGTCGATGTGGATGGTGGAAGATTGGAGATCCTTGAAGGCTTTGTTAGAAAAAGAGCACATCTGGAGGGTTCTATGGTTGAGGAGGATATTGTATATCAATGCATGGTATATATTAGTCAATATCTACCTAAATTAGCAAAAAATATGAATGTGCCTTGCATTTGGCATCTTGATTCCATCAACAAATTTGAAGGGAGGTCCTATTGAGGAAAGGGAAAATGAGGAATTTGTGAAAGGTAATTATTAAGATCATGTTGGCCATTAGATTTAATATATTTTATATATATTAAATTATTCATTTATTAACAATAACTAATTAATGATATTAAATTTTATGCTATCATATAGTTGCTACGAGGAGTGGGATGCTTTACATTTATACATTACAAACAACCTTGATTGGATGGGCATTGGATAGAATATACCGAAAAATACTTCGGTAGCTTATCATGGGAAGGGATAGGTAAGATTATTAAAACAGTGCATCGTCATTGAGTTCAATTTCCCGATCTTACATCAAAGGAAGTTGATTTAGCCTTTAGTTTAAAGATAAACATCTGGGTTTAAATTTGTTACCCACATTTTTTCTAGTTTTTTCCCAATTTTTCAATGTATTTGGTTTGTTTGATTGTGAAATATATATTTAGTAAGTCCTATATGAGGGATTATTAATTCTCAATTTATTTTTACTTGTTTCCATGTTTAGGTTAAAGAACATCACACAAGGCTATGTGGTGTAATGGTCATTAAATTTAGAGTATCAAAATGTTGGATGATAAGATGAAAACCTGGTGTGCTGGGATAGCTACTTGGGTGTTTAAGGTCCACCAACATTTTCCTCTATAAGTGGCAATCGGTGAGAATAGGTACTATGGCCATTTGGAGGGATATAATTAGGTGTGATTTTAATTCCTTTAAAATTGTTTTGTTTGAGGGTTAAATGGTACAAACTCTGATTCATAGGCATTGATCTGAAAAGGCTGTTGTGAGCATGATAATGGATTTACCATGGTTAATACAAGGGAATTTGAAAAGGCTGGAGTGCTGTGAGCCTTATGTTCTTTGAAGTCAATGTGAGCAAGTATTTTACTTAGAGGTACCTGGTAAAGCAGGTTAGTCATACGTTGTTAGATATGATCCAAGAGGAAGACCGATGAAAAGTACAATCATGTAGCCCAGGATGAATATAATAACGAGGAAAAAGATCACGATTATCTTGAGATCAAGAAGCCGGTGGCTCATGTAGTTAGATGTGTTAGATGAAGAAGTTTAATAAGTTGATCATCCAAATGTGGGAGACGACGATCTCATTGGCCGAGATTGATAACTATAGTAGTGAAAATGGCGTTGATGATGATGTTGATAGGAATGAGCCTTTCACCAATATCGATCACGAACGGATCTGATACGAGATGTTGAAATTTTGGATGATGAAGATGACTAATATATTTAATTGTTGAAAGAAGGGGTATGTGTTTATGTCTTTTATATGATCTTTATATGTTTTATGTTTTGAAGGAGATGAACTTATCTATTTTTTCCTTGCTATGTTCGAGGACATGGTTCTAAGTGGTGGCCATTTATTGTTGTGAGCTATGCATGCAACAACTTATGGATCCTTATTTTAATGTACCATTTTATTGGTAGGACCTCAAGAGCCTCCCAATTCTATCTCTATAAAGAGACTATAAGTGACCTTCAACAAAGGAAAAAATTGAGTTCCTTTGTTTGACATGTTGACTAATCCATTGTCTTCCTTCCCCCCAAAAAAATTCTAATGAATAACTTTCCCATGCATCTTATGGCCATATATATGAAAGGTTAAATTCCCATTTTGAGAATGAGCCACTTACATCACTCATAGAACATTGGCCAGTCATGCCAAAGTCTCCAATCAATAGGTCATTTTGTCATTCTTTCCCTAGGTATATGTAACAATGTTAAGGATATTTGAGATCACGATGAGACACATCAATTGCAATTACAAGGATGATTATAGCCCAACTTCAAATATTGAGCACAACAAGAATGATCCTTGGGGCCTAAAACATGAATTGACGATGAAGATCTAAGGATTTAGTCCCTAATACATGATTCATGGGCGCTAATTGTGTATCCATTATGATCGTTGACACAATCTTAACAAGGATGATTATAAGCCCAACTTCAAATATTGAGCACAACAAGAATGATCATTGGGGCCTAAGCCATGAATTGACAATGAAGATCAAAGGATTTAGTCCCTAATACATAATTCACGGGCCCTAATTGTTTATCCATTATGATCACTGGCACAATATTAACAAGGATGATTATAGGCCCAACTTCAAATATTAGGCACAACAAGAATGATCCTTGGGGCCTAAGCCATGAATTGACAATGAAGATGTAAGGATTTAGTCCCTAATACCACATGATTCACTTAGGCCCCTAATTGTGTATCCATTATGATCAACCGACACAATCTTAAAAAAGGATGATTATAGGCCCAACTTCAAATATTGAGCACAACAAGAATGATCCTTGGGGCCTAAGCCATGAATTGGTGATGAAGATCTAAGGATTTAGTCCCTAATACATGATTAAGGTAGACTGTTGTTGTGTATCCATTATGATCACTGATACAATCTTAACAATTGAAATTGGAAAACTTATCTATCTCAACAATTCCTTGGGGATGTTGGATACATTAACTTATCAAGACATGTCAAGTACATTTTTAAACTTGGGAGTCATAATTAATTAAGGAAACATTTGGCTATGAATATTATTAACACATTGTTAGAATTTACATTGTGAGCATCTAGGAGTCTAGAGTTGCAAGAACACATGTTAGTATATTCCACACATTGTCTAGCCATTTGTATATATACAACACTTTACACTTTGTCTAATATATACTCCCTTAATCTCATACACAATCACACAAAACCTTTAACAATATCAACGTAATAATGTGTTAACACTAGGATCAATACTAATCCCATTATAAGCATGCACATGACACTATAATGTGTCAATCATAGGATATATAAGCCAAATGGTCCAAATCATATAGTTCCAAATCATGTATCTTGAATTCTAACACATACAAGACACCTTTCCATTCTATAATGATCATAGTCATCCATGGGTATCCATCGTCATCATTCTATAATGATCATCATCACCATCGTGATCAATCCTGTGATGATATCAACATCTTTCAGATATATCTTTGCACCTTATGATCATATTTTCCAAAGGAAAGCATTGTAATCCAATCACCTTTTTGTTATATATTACAATAATGAAACTCAATTCATTGTTCATTGTTTTGTTGCCTCTTTTTTCATAGTTGCACATTCTTGTGATCTTAGTTATGGTTTTGATTTTCTTTGTAGAGTATTAGTTGTGATAAACTAGAGAATTATGGCTTTGATAGCTCTAGGTTCTCTAAATGATGCTAATATAGCCACTTGGGGCACAACCCTAATTTGAGATTAATAGATTTGGTGGAACAATGTTAAAAAACTAAAGAAATGAGCAAAAAGCGATGTTGGAATTATATATTACAATACTTGATGATGATGATTATGATGGAAATGATGATGTGACTGTATGATGATGATGATGATGATAATGTGATTATAAGATGTTGATGAATATGATGATAATGACAATGATGATTTGGTATTAATGAATGTACTCATAATGTGTGATGTGATGATGAGAAGAGATGAAGGAGAAGAGGGGAGGGGAGAAAAAAAAAAAAAAATCGATGATGATGATGATGATGGCGATATTAGTGTACTAATATGATGATGATGATGATAATTGTACCAATGATAATGACAATGATGACAACAATGATAGCTTGGACTAACTATCTCCCTTAAACCTTTTTCAATTAGAGGCTTTCCTTCATAGGTATAATCTCTCCATTGGTTTGATTTGTCTCTCTTGTTGAATTGGTTTCCTTGGTGTAGGGATTATTGCTTCCACCCTTAGTGTTTGCTCAGATCCTCTTCAACCACACCTCGATGGAGGTTACCAACACACCATGTATATGGAAAGAACCTCATTGCCAAGGGCACACTTGATCTTCCATATTGGGTAATTGTATTTATGTTATTTGTATGATAGATATTGTATTGTGGATATTACTTTGTTGGAATATGGTTCCAAGTGTTTTGTAGGAAGATATACCACTTAGGAGTGATGTAGAAAGCACGGAGGAGGTTCAACTCGGTTATGCAATAAGGGATTCTAGTATTTTTATTCTAGTTAGCATACATCCTTTCACCCTTTTTACTTTTTCTTTGTTTTCTCTGTGTAATAGAACATATGGTTAACTAGGTGGAAAATAAATTTTATCTCTAGGTCTATGTTTTTTTTATACCTACTAAAACCATTAAAGCCTAATTTAAGTACCTTGTAAAATAAATCTCAACCTTGGATTCATTATAACTAATATTTAATCAAGTAATCTACTATCCTCCTCCTCTTTCTTCACTCCCCAATCTTGGGTTCTTAGTGACTGCTAACAACTAACTAGTGGTTCTACTCTCTATGTCCTTTCTCTTAGTGGAGGTTGGGCCATTTGCATGTTAGCATGATGTCTTTCTCTAGTTGTTGTAATTATGAACTTTGCTAAGATTTTTTATGGAGAATTGAACTACTTCCTAAAGGTAGGGATGATAATGTATTAGGAAAGTATCTATGGTGGATTCAATATACTTTATAAATTCATGGTTTCTTATTCAAACTCCATCTATTTGATCTAAAGGAGTTATATTCTTCTACATATCACCCTCTTGAGGTGCAATATTGTGTTTCCATAGAGATATTAAGGGATTTCCACCATCTCTCTCCTTAATAATATGGTTGTCATTTGTGATTGATGGTGCATGGGTCACATTTGGGATTTCTAAATATTTTGGGTCATGAAATTTATGTTATGATCATATATAAATATCTTAAACTTGATAGGAGTAGGTGCAATGCTTTTTTATGATATTGAAAGCACACTTGTCACTTTGGGTTTTTTTTTATCAACATGGAGTATTAGGACCAACTTTTTGCATTGATCCTTAATAAGTGATTTTTTGACAACCAACTTGTCATGTAAAATCTCATACCAATCATTATACCTATTGATTTTCTTCTTAGTTTCTAAGAGTATTGACATTGACCATCATCTACAAAATCCATCCCAAGAAAACATTGAATTTGACCATCATATGTGGAATCCCTTCCATCAAAAGGTTCAACTACTCAATTAAGGGAAAATTTCTTACCATGCTCAAATCCTATACCATATATTTCTTCTCTACCATCTCCCTAGTTGTATACACTTTGAGGTAGATGATAGTATGGTCCTTCTCATTGACATGGTTGTTAGAAGTACATGTTATGATCTAAATTGAGTTATATATTATTGGAGTTGGTCTTTTCTTTGAACTCGAAGCCATGTTTTTTTTCTATATAATATATATTATATATAATATATAAAAATGAAAATTAAAACAAAAACTTTCATAAAACACAAGACAATATTCCCCTCTTAAGTGGCTTTGCTCCATCTAGTTCGCATAGTCCACCCGTATTGCTCCCATGAGTCCAGCACTCCGACCACCACTTTCATGTACAGTAAGGTGTGGTTTGGAATCCAGTATTTCTCCACAATCCACCTCACATCACCACTGTAGTAGGTTTGGATTTGGAGGGCCAGTTCAGGCCGATTTCGCGAGAGGCTAGGGCAAGCGATTTAGAGGAGGAGGGCACCGCGATTTCAGAGGAGGAGGCACGATTTACTTGTAGAGGAGGAGGTAACACATTTTTGATAGGCTAGGGCACATGATTTTCATAGGAGGAGAATTAAAAACATAAAACATTCATTTCAAAACGCAAAGACATTCCCCTCGTGCGCAGCCTGCTCCATCTAGTTCACACACTCACAATCCACCGTATTGCTCCACATTCCACGCACTGACCACCACTCACGTGCAAGTGTGGATTTGGAGTCCATAGTATTGCTCTGCAGTCCACGCACTCACCACCACTAACGTGCAGGTTTGGATTTGGAGGATGGATTTGGAGGATAGATTTGGAGGACGATTTGCAGAGGCTAGGGAAAACGATTTGCAGAGGATGAGGGAACGTGATTTTGCATCGAAGGAGGGAACACGGCTAGAGGAAATGGTTTGACCTCTTTCTCCTATCTCAAGCTCAATGATTCCATTTGATTTTTATAGTGTTTGATAGTTGAAATTGGAGCTACATCTTCTATCTTTGTAGATAAAAGTTTTCCCTTCTATTCTTGTAGAAAGAGACAACCAATTTATTCACTCCTTGATTGAAAGGTCCATAATATATCATAGGATAATTCATGAATTTTTACTAGGGAAGAGGTGTGCAAATGAAAATGAATGATCAGGTTTGACGGAGCAAGGGTTAGGTAACTTTGAACAAAATACATATTTCAACTATGAAATTATGGATCCTCATATTCTATCACAACTCTTGGCCTCAAAGTAACCCCAATGATGCAAAATTGAAATTCTCCTAAAAAAATATAAGAAACTCTTGCTCATACTCAAGCTTATGATCTAGAGAATGAAGGTAAGCAATGGAAATTTTTCGATAAACCAAAGGCAGTGTCACAATATTTTGAATTAATTATCTTTAGCCCACATCTTGCATTTCGTAAAATTCGTCATCCCTAGGGTTCTTGGATGAGTCCATTGAAGGCTCCTTTCTCATTTATATTGTCCTTTTTGGGTCATCTCCACCCCTTACACTAGAGTTGAGTAGGGCTTGTTGGGAAGGGATGGTGGAGGTGTGATCCAATTCCCCAAGATGTTGTCCAGAAGTAGCTAGTGTTTCTTAAAACATGTATCCTTCCTTTCCTTTCTTAAATTTGTGTCCTATAGTTGTAGCACCATTCATTTCCAGTTTAATTAGTGTGTCATTGTTCTGACATGAAAAATCATCATAATAAAGAATATGTATTATTTTTGGAGTGTTAGCAACCTTCTCTGTTCTAGGTACAACTTCATACTAACTGGAAAGTAGGCTAAGGATAACTTGAATAGTGGATTAATTTCGTGTAGAAGATCATAAGTTTGCAACAATAGAAAATATTTTCTATGGTTTCACCACTATATGGTTTCATCCTCACTCTAATTCCATAAGTCTTTTGGATGATCTTCCACCCATGGAAACATAAAGATGACTCCATCCAATGCTTCCTTATTTGTAACAATTGTCCAAGAATATATTTTCCTCATAATTACATCATATGAAAATGTAAATGGAAGTGGTGAAATGTCAACTCATCCACCTATGGGCATCTTATATCTAACATAACAATAGTCGCAATCCATGTTGAACTTTAGCACAAATTCATAATGGTCAATGAAATAATTGGGAATTATGATGGTGTCTCAAGTGGCCACCACCATACTATTGTGCCATGTTTGGAAATGTTTTTCATTTAGGTTGATTTTATCTTCAAATATTTCGACCTTCCAAGGTGAAAACACTATGGACACTAAATCCCCATTCACAAGAGAGGTGATGTTGCATACCATTGGGGGATTCCAATGTGACATAGAAAAGGCTACTAAAACATAACCATATCATAGAGGTTAGCCCACACCCAAGTTTTCTACATTGCATCCACAAAATCATTCATAACGTACTTGCACTAGTTGAGTGCGGTGCTCTACATGCATGCGATTGCAATGGAAAAAGTGTCCAAAGTTCATTCCCCTAAGCTAGACTTTCTCATTATTTGACAATTCAAAATTTGGTAGGCCATTTTAACAACTTGAATTTTAGTGTTCGTTATTTATGCATCTTTGTTGCCCCATGTGGTGTTGTATTTTAAACACACATATTTTTTTCTCCTCTATTCATAGACCTTTTTTAATCCTACAAAGATTTTGAAAAATCTTGACCTATGTTGAAAAAA